>OY757021.1:31430649-31651649 GCA_963580285.1 Lucinisca nassula | reverse complement strand
ACAACAACCACGCAGTCAGGTTTGAGTTACACTATGAGATGTGATGTGAAATTATGTCCTAAGGCATGTGCCCACAGCGACCACGCAGTCTGATTGGTGCCATGGAAGCTTCACTATATGTTACAATATGAGAAGTGAAAAGTGAAAATGTGACTTACGACATGTGCCACAGCAACCACGCAGTCTGATTGGAGTCATTGAAGTTTCACTATATGTTACATCATAGGGGCTTGAATCATGAAAAAAAAATTTTTTTTTTGGTACTATATATGAGACAAGGGGGAAACTTCGGCTCATTTTTTTTTTTTTTTTTTTTTTTGGGGGGGGGGGGGGGGTGTGGGGGGTTGGGGTACCTCATTTTACCAAGTGTATCTTTTTCGCAAATGCAGTTTTTCACCTGCTTATTATGAATTATACAAGTTAAATAGGTCCACTTTGCAACAATAATCCGCCTATGTCTGTCACTTGCAGGAAACATGTTTTTCTCGCATGGATTACCTCAGCAACTCAAAATTCGGCATAACCGTGTGCCAAACATTTTCAGGTTTTCATCAATCACAAGCGAACTAGTGTTAAGGAGGAAACTTTTTTCGCTTTCAACTCATGTATTTCATTAAAATGAACCTCTCTTGACCGATTTGAATCCAAAATGATGTATTTGCAGCTCTAAATTTTGATTTTCCTATCTTCACTTCGTTTTCTGTAATAGATCAAGAAAACAATCACCGCGAAGCTTGGTTTTTCTGCTGATTCCGGGCTAATTTATCGATGAACTAACGACCGGTGCTGTTTAATTTTAGTGGCAAATGAGCATTGTCGCTATTTTTTTTTTTTTTTTTCAATTTTCAACTAACCCAAAGAGGGGCCCCGCCCATCGGGGCTTGAAGAAATAGATGCATGATGTTTCCTCGCAGAGCTGAAACCGAACGCACATGAGTACTGGTAAACCGTTTAGCGGATCTAAGCCTGCCCAGGCAAAGTGGTGCAAGTCCGGGACCGTCCATGCTTATAAACCCTATCGATTTCATCGGCTGACAGGGCTTTAGATATCATTTCATCTCAATGTCGGGTAAAAGTCCCCCATAATTGAAAACAACGAATCCAAAATGACCTATACAGTGTTGACGGGGACGTTAAACCTCAAATCAACAACTAAAACCCCAAGAGGGGACACATACGGTGTATACTGCATATACTTCAGTTTTGAAGGATGAAAGAGTACACAGTAAGCAAGTAATTACGGTATGGTTCTTTAACCTGCACAGGGGGCCTCCAGTTAACGTCCAGATCCGAAGGACAATGCACTTTATGACAATTATACCTGCAAATGATGCCAATGGAGCGTGTTCGGACACCGAAATTTTGTCACCGGTGCTGGGGATCGAACCTGGGCCTTTACCATCTGAGGCAAATGGACTAACCACTGAGCTAGGTGGCTAAATTTAGGAAGGCAGGAATGAGCCGCAGTTATCTCCATACCGGATTCAGAAAAAGTAAAATTTATTTTTTGTTGAAATCGTGGACGTTTTGTGTTATTTTCAAAACAGTTTCACTCATGCTTGTGTAGACAGAAATAAAAAAAATATCCAGCCTGTTAGAAATGCCACCAAAAGGTAAATGTTCAAAAGGAGGCAGCATGGAAGCAATGTGTTCCCTTTTGTAACATATTCCTTTTTATGTTTTGGAATTTTGATCCTGGGTCGCGAATGGCCTGGAAATGACAATACGCAATATTAAGGCTGGGCCCTTAGGGATTTAAGGGGACAGAACCCCTACAGTGCAGCACACACATGCTCTCTCATCCGCGAGTTTCTGAAGTTGACGCTTCTATTTATGAATTCGGTCACACCCATTGATGTAGGGACTTTGGTAAAAGGCACCACAACTCACCACAACACAGCAAGCAAAAAGGTCAGAATTAGCTAGAGCATGATTGATCAGCCTTGAGGGTTTTGTTTATTTATTTATTTATTTTTTTTTGGGGGGGGGGGGGGGGGCGGTGCGGAGCGGGGCTCGTTTTACGGTCCTTTCGAGATCATTTCACTCATATCGAGCAGATCGTTAATCACATGTGGTCGAAGACCGTAGTATCCGGAGAAAAGTCACCTGACCTTCCGTTGCAGAACTCGGCGTCTCACATATGATCCGAGCCAGGCTCGAACCTTCAATATGGGGCGCCGTTTTACTATTTAATCCGTATTTATAGATATCCATAAATCGAATTATGGATATCCATAATTCTATTTATGGATATCCATAAATCAGCCGAATAATGGATACCCATAATTCGAATTATGGGTATCCATAATTGGATTTATGGATATCCATAATTCAGATCGATTTATGTACATACATAATACGAATTATGGATATCCATAAATCACCACCAAAGCTTTTGGTTTAATGGTTTCTCCCTAAAACACGTGATTGTTTATTGTAAAAAATCTTCAAAATCTTCAAGGTCTTCATCATCGCTGGAAGATGATGGCCGGTCAAAGGGACCTATCTGCCGCGCAGCCTTTTCAGCCCGTAAGGCCTCCAAAGCAACGGACGGCATACGCTGAACGCCCGCCATGTGTGCAGTTAAATATCGGAACCAGCCGTAAGATCTGGAAATTCCGGCCAACGCATCCGGTACCTCTGGAATCACCTCTATGAGGACTGCGCACCTAATCGGACGTAATATTATAATGATCCAAACAGGCAATCCGTGCATGCTTTCTGGAGAAAAATGCACATGGTCGTTATATATAGTATTAACATATATCCATATAATACTCTACTTGACGGCCCCCGCCCATCGGGGCTTGAAGAAATAGATGGGCTGCATGATGCTTCCACGCAGAGCTGAAACCGACCCGCACACGAGTACTGGTAAACCGCTTAGAGGATCTAAGCATGCCCAGGCAAAGCGGTACGAGTCGGCCCGTCCATGTTAATAAACCCTATTGGTTCTTTGGGCGGCAGGGCTTGAGATGTCATTTCATCTCAAGGTCGGGTAAAAGTCCCACAAAATTGGAAGCAACGTCTCCAAAATGACCTTTACAGTGTTGACGGGGACGTTAAACCTCAAATCAAACAAAGAAATACTCTACTTGAGATGTATGGAGTACCAGGCAGATTCAGATATATCTCCTGGCCCCCCCGCCCATTGGGGCTTGGAGAAATAGGTTCGTATGCATAAGCTGAGAGTACTGGTAAACCGTTTAGAAGGTCTAAGTCTGTCCAAACAAAGTCGTGCGAGTCAATGGGCGACAGAGATTGAGATGTTTGTTTGTTTGTTTGTTTGTATTTGCGTTTAACGGCACAGTTAACACTAATTTAGGTCATTTTTGAGCCGGTCAGTTTACCTATCCACACTTTTCCTGGTCAGGCTTATACGTAAGCAGTTAACCAGTACAGTGCACATTCTTTCGCCAGAAACTGACAACTGCCCTTCTTGAATCAGCGGAAGGGAGAGAATGACTGTAGAAAAGATTTCATGATCAATCTCCATGAAAGAATGTTGCCGACCCCGGCAGGTATCGAACCCGCTTCCTCCTGATCACCAGTCAGACGCGCATCCGACTGAGCTACCGAAACCGCCGGAATTGAGATGTCATTTAATCTCAATAAAGGCTTAATGAACAACATAATTGGAAGCAACGTCTCCAAAATGACTAAATAATATTGTAGGGGCGTTAAACCTCAAATCAAACAAAACATATCTCTCCCACACCATAGGTCACCACTAAGCCTACCCGACATTACCTCCACTTCCATTCCGGCTTTTATTACACACCTAAATCGGAAATCTGACGCGAATAGTCGGGTTTTTTTTTTTTTTGTAAAGGGAGCAGTCATTATTCATTAGGTTTATTTGCTGAGGAGAATTATGGATATACATAATTCGATTTATGGATTTATGGATATCCATAAAACAGCCGAATAATGGATATCCATAATTCGAATTAAGGATATCCATAATTTGATTTATGGATATCCATATTTCGATCTAAATTAATGATATCCATAATCGATTTATGGATATCCATAATTCGATTTATGGATATCCATAATTTGATTAATGGATATCCATAAATCAGCCGAATAATGGATATTCATAATTCGATTTATGGATATCAATAAATTGAACAATGGATATCCATTATTCGATTTATGGATATCATAAATTCACTTCGATGTATGGATATCTATAAATCGAATTGTGGATATCCATAATTGAATTATGGATATCCATAATTCGAATTATGGATATCCATAATTCGAATTATGGATATCCATAAATAATTATGGATATCCATTAATACGGATTAAATAGTAAAACGGCACCCCATACTTCAGCGGTGAGACACCTATTATTTAAGAATCGGCGCTCTTATCTACTACGCCACGGAGACCCGTCTCAACCTTGAGATAATAGTGTCCTGAACCACGACCTGAATATCTTTAATTGGGGTAGAAAATCTTTTTGTTACCTCAATTTAAGACGGCCACGCCCATCGGGGCTATAAGAAATAGATGGGCCACATGATGTTTCCACGCAGAGCTGAAACCGATCGCACACGTGTCCTGGTAAACCGCTTATAATATAGAGGGTCTAAGCCTACTCAGGAAATGTGGTAAGAGAAAACATCCCTAGAAGCTGAGAGAATTCCCCCAGGCAATTTGAAATGAAACATATTTTATTGCTTAAAACAAGCATATGCGTTGGGCCCTAGGGAATCAAGATCCAGTTCGAATCTACCATGGTTGATGAAACGACGATGTTAAGGCAATTAAACGTTCGCTGTAATTTTGATGAGGTCTTTTTCTGCACAGGGCCTAATTCTACCTCTCGTACTTTCCGATCCAAAGACCCACGTAACGTGAGGTCTTCGTCTCGGCCTTTGATGCACATGCCATGGAAGGCCTGGAGGGATTTCAGAAGTAGGAAGACGGACGCTAGAAGTAGATTGTCGGAACTAAGTAAGTGGAAGTATACGAAGCCGGGCGTTAGAAGTCTGAAGAAAGAAGTCGGGAGTAATAAGTAGGAAGTTGCAATTTATAAGTCGAAGTTGGAAGTCGAAGGTTGTAAGTTGAAAATCATAGAAGTGATGAAGTTAGAAGTCCCATTAGGACTTCTTTATTTCAGTGGATTGAAGCAGCATTTAAAATGTAATTATTATAGAATAATATTGCAGGATGTAAGAAATTGGAAGTCCGAAGCCAGAAGGAGAAAGTCTGAAATCAGAAATAAGAAGTTTGAAGTCATACGTTCGAAATTAGAAGTTATAAATTAGAAGTTAGAAATAAGAAATCAGAAAGCAGAACTGAGAAGTGATGAAGTAAGAAGTCCGGTTTACGTAATCGAAACTTCCAGAGGCGGGGATATTGCAGGTGCAAATATCTGCTTTGTTTTCTGTTGTTGTTTTTTTTGTGTGTGTGTGTGTCTTTCCATGCCGAAGGGGTCAAATCAATTAACGACGAAATAAGGTCACCTTAATTTTGGCATGTCGAGTCGAATGCCAAAATTGGTTTTGGCATAGGACCAGCTAAATGAAATTCTCAGGCTTTAAATTTGGTTTGCCTGAAGTTCTGGACGTATACATTTAGTAGATTGCTAGGCCTAGAGGTATCTCCGCAAAGTGAGATACCTAACTTAGAACATGAGTGCCGCCCCTTTTGTCATACCAAGAAAGGGGGAGAAGAAGTAACTGTTTTCCTTTTTGTTTCTTGTGCTTTCTTAGTATCTGTAACAACAGGTTATTTTCATGAAATACATTGCTGTTTGGCTGGGTCAGGCTTTCATTGGAATATCAGTTACCCATTTAAACAGTGTCTGTCTGCCTGTCCGTATGTCCGTCCCACCGTCTGTATGTCTGTCTGACTGTCTGTCTGTCAGACCAGTTAGTAAGTCAGCCAGTTTTGTTTGATTTGTTTATTTAGTTTGAGGTTTAACGTCCACGTCAACACTGTAAAGGTCATTTTGGAGACGTTGCTTCCAATTTTGTGGGACTTTTACCCGACATTGAGATGAAATGACATCTCAAGCCCTGTCGCCCAATGAAACCAATATGGTTTATGAGCATGGACGGTCCGACTCGTGCGCATCGCTTTGCCTGGGAAGGCTTAGATCCTCTAAGCGGTTTACCAGTACTCGTGTGTGGGTCGGATTTAGCTCTGCATGGAAGCATCGTGCAGCCCATATATTTCTTCAAGCCCCGATTGGCGGGGCCGCAAAGTCAGCCAGTAAGTCTGTCTATCAATGCAGCGAACTATACCTGTAAAAAGCTTTTAGTAAAGGGTTGCACAACATCTACTACATTTTCTGTCCCTTGATAGAATACACGTGTTGGGAAATCTAAAACTTGCTTCAAGCATAGGGACTCAAACTGCACACTGGAGCAGGCACACTGAGCAAACTGCAAAGTAAAAGCATCGAATAGAGCGAAACAGCCGTTAAGCTACACACTTGGGAAAGGCAAAATGGTTTCTCAAGAAAGGAGCAAGCGCAACAAACGTTAATTTGAACGAGCAAAGTGGTCTTTTAATATATGCAGTGACAAGTCATTTGGCTCGAAAGCGAGAGGCTGTGGGTTTAATCCCTGCTACTACCAAGTGCTTTGTCCTTGAAATCTGCCTTCAATGCCTTATTTTGTTTGTTTGATTTGAGGTTTAACGTCCACGTCAACACTGTAAAGGTCATTTTGGAGACGTTGCTTCCAATCTTGTGGGACGTTTACCCCACATTGAGGTGAAATGACATCTCAAGCCCTGTCGACCAATGAAACCAATAGGGTTTATAAGCATGGACGGTCCGAATCGCACCGCATTACCTTGGTATGCTTAGATCCCCTAAGCGGTTTACCAGTACTCGTGTGCGGTCGGCTTCAGCTCTGCGTGGAAGCATCATGCAGCCCATTTATTTCTTCAAGCCCCAATGGGCGGGGGCCGTTTCAATGCCTTAAAATAGATGACTTTTATGAAACGTTTGATTATGGAGGGCTTAGATCTGTTGAAAAAGTACTTTATTAGCCGGAGTGAATTGGGAAGTAAGTGAGAAATGGGGCATTGTAAATACATAGGGCATTTAAAAGTTATAGAGCTGTTGAGTAAAGCGGCATTTCTCGACCAGGCTATTAAAAGGTTATAAAACGTTTTGTCCGCTATTTTTAAATACTAACATTTCAGGTATTTTTCCGGCTTAGATAAGAACTTCGTTTGTCTTTGTTTGATTTGTGGTCTAACGTCCCCGTCAATACTGTAAAGGTCATTTTGGAGACGTTGCTTCCGATTTGGTTGGACTTTTACCCGACATTTAGATGAAAATACATCTTAAGCCCTGTCGCCCAATGAAACCAATAGGGTTTATAAGCATGGACGGTCCTACTTGTACCGCTTTGCCTGGGCAGGCTTAAGCGGTTTACCAGCACTCGTGTACATGTCGGTTTAAGCTCTGCGTGGAAGCATCAGGCAGCCCATCTATTTCTTCAAGCCCCGATAGGCGGGGGCCTTTCAGATAAGAACTGAATAATAGAATGTATGATGGGGTTGAGGCCGAAACAAGGAATTCTCAAGCAAGTTTTCAGTTCAGTTAAGTATCATGTGGGGTTTTGTCGAGCATGAGACTTTAATTCACTGAAAACAAGCCCGAAGTCACAACCGCACTATTAATTATTTTTTCCACCCAAAAACTATAAAGAATTTATTTGTTTGATTTGATGTTTAAAGTGCCCATCAACAGGTCATTTTGGAGACGTTGCTTCCATTTTGTGGGACTTTTACCCGACATTGAGATGAATTGACATCTCAAGCCCTGCCGCCCAACGAAACCAAACGGGTTTATAAGCATGAACGCATGACTCGCACCGCTTTGCCTGGGCAGGCATATATTCTCCAAGCGGTTTACCAGAACTCGCGTGCGGTCGGTTTTAGCTCTGCTTGGAAGTGTCACGCAGCCTATTTCTTTAAGCCTCGATGGGCGGGGTCGAAAACTATAAAAAAAATTCGTTGTGAATGGTTAAACAATTTGCAAAGACTGCAAAAATATACAGAAATTAATAAGCCATAAAGCACATTCACAATAGTAATACAACAAAAAAGTTAGTCGTTTAATATTCATACCTCCTGAAGTAAATCGTCATCATTTTTCCAGTGACCAGCCAAAGTTTCTGTCTAAAGCATCCATATACATGTAAAGTGCTACACATGAAACTAAAAATCCCTTGCATGTTCATTTCATGACCGGCTTTCCTTGACACTTGCCAGCAGTTTGATGACAAATTGAATGTCCATTTCATTAAAAGTTGATAAGGACATGTCATTTTGACTGTTAAAAATGTACATTTAAGGAGAAAATGAGAGGGTGCTCCCCTAATCGCATGGATATCAAAACATGCTACAGAAGACGGTTTTGAAAAAGTATTTACCGCCAGCTCAATGTGAGTGTTTTGCAATGATTTACATATTGAGACAGCTAATAAACCCTAGAGTGAGGCAGCAGTATGAGGCAAAGAAAACAAACACTTAAGATAAAATTTATTTTTTACGGCGTAGCCTTTATGGTTTTGCTTTTGTCCTACATTTTTCGTTACTCCATTGGTCATTAAAACCACATGTCCAAGGAGATGACCATTTCATTGGTCAATGATTTGCATAAATAAATCTACTCAAAAAATACGACAGTTTACCTAAGTTTTAACCTAGGAGATGTTTCATTTTTTATGTGAGACATGAATGAAAAATAAATACAGTTTCGGCTTGCTCACCGTCTTGTCCTTTGATGACCATACGTCATATGTATAATTGGGATTCTAGTGAATTCTGTAACTGCTGCGGTGAATAGCTATTTTGACCTAATTTCACGTGGTTGGTCTATATAGCGAAAGGAACAACCTTCCTTTCGCGAAAGGAAGAATTTTCTGCGAAAGGAATTGTTTGTTTGATTTGAGGTATAACGTCCCCATCAACACTGTGTAGGTCATTTTGGAGACGTTGCTTCCAAGTTTGTGGGACTTTTACCCGACATTGAGATGAAAGACACCTCAAGCCCTGTTGCCCAATGAAACCAATAAAAAGATATAGCATGACAAAAACATGTAATAATCGCATTACAAATTGACAAATGTTTAATTTACAATATATGCTAAATAAAAGTTGCAGTGTATCATTTGTCTTCAGCATACTTTATCTCCTCCATTTTAACACAAAATGGACATTTTCGAATATCATTAATGTTATATAAATTCTGAAAAGGAATAAGTGTAATTTGAGTTTTAGTTAGATGCACATAAGATCAAGTTTCCGTCCGTTTGTCTGCTCGTCCGTTTGTTCGTCCGTCTATGCGTTTACGTTCACCATAGCGACAACCCTAAATGTTAACCCTAGAATTTGTGTTCAAAAACAGTGAATGATAACGTTTTCTTATTTGTTGTGCATATACTTGAGATCATATGCTCTTGAAATGAGGTCATGTTTTTAACCTTGACCTTTTACATTGACCTTAGCTCAAACAGGCGGTACACCGCCCTCTGCAAAGCTATTTTTCCTCGCGTGACATCTGGATTGTTTGAATACAGTAAACCATTTCATAGCTAGACAATAATTGCTGTCACTATTGTAGCTCATATTGCACGACCCGCAGAAAAAGCGACCGACTGAAGTCGGTTGATTTTCTAAGAGTGCCCTAAAATCAACGTGTCATTCTGTCAGTCTGTCTGTCCGTCCGTAACCCGTTTGTGAAAATTGGTGATAGTGACTTAACCGCTTGGAATATTTAAAACAATTTTTGGCATACTGATAGATATCAATGAGATCTAACCAATGAACTTGCGAAATATTACATTCCATTTAGTATAGCCTCGCCGAGGCGAAAACTGTGAAAATTTTCGAACTGCTTCTCCTCGGAAACCGTTGGGCCAATTGAAGTCAAATTTCATATGGAGGCTCTATGGGATAGGGGAAACCAAAATTTGCTCATGGGGTCCAGGTCACATGACCAAAATGGCCACCAAGCCATATACGGTCTGTCTGTCTGTCCGTCCGTAACCCGTTTGTGAAAATTGGTGATAGTGACTTAACCGCTTGGAATATTTAAACAATTTTTGGCATACTGATAGATATCAATGAGATCTAACCAATGAACTTGCGAAATATGACATTCCATTTAGTATAGTCTCGCCGAGGCGAAAAATGTGAAAATTCTCGAACTGCTTCTCCTCGGAAACCGTTGGGCCGATTAAGGTCAAATTTCATATGGAGCCTCTATGGGATGGGAACCAAAATTTGCTCATGGGGTCCAGGTCACATGACCAAAATGGCCGCCAAGCCATATATAGTAAAAACCCTTCAAAATAGTCTTCTCCAGAACCACTGGGCAGATTTCCACGAAACTTGATAAATAGCATCTGGGACGTAGGCCCATCATAAATTGCTAAAATGGTGACCCTGGGTTGACCTTGACCTTCTTTGTGCCTAGGTCAAACTTTGACACATATGCTTTTGTATTGGAAAAGTGGGAATTCATTTTTTCCTGCAAACGATTCAGAAAACAGTACTAAAGTATAAGATATATTTTTGCTCCTTACGATAAGGCGCACATTTATTGGGGGAACCGTTTTAGGTCCAGGTCACATGACCAAAATGGCCACTATACCCATATATGGTAACACTCATAAAGCTAAAAGCATCCGGCGGGTCGTGCACTTCAGCTATAGCACTGGTTTCTAAACAACCTTCCAATTAAATCTACGCCGCATATCTTTTTTAAAGATATTTCTTGTTTCTGCTGTTCATGATATTTCGAACGCAGTGGGTTGCCTGCAAAGTAAATGAACCCCAAAGGGGTCCATGTAAACTTTGCTAGCGACTCGCTGTCGTTCATACTTTCATGAAAAGCAGAAAAATTAAGTTTATTTTTTTTTATAATCGCATTCTTTGCCCCTCATCACTGGGCAAAAAAAATGCTTATAGGGCAAACCTTTTAAACTGAAAAACATTTACACGCCGTTTTTGTTTCTACAAAGAGAGGAACAGCGTTGACCTCACCAACGCGCGTAGAGAATCATGGTTTAGAATGACGTCACTTGACGTCACTGAAAATCATGTGACTCGATGCTATCATGGAAGTTTTCTATGTGTTTACATTACATTTTTTTTTGTTTTATTTATGAGCCGGATAAAATACATACCCTATCAGTTGAGCATGAAAAAAAGTTTTATAATCCTTGGGCCAGGTTGGTGAAGTTAAGATTTGTACACCGTACTTTCTACCTCTGGAATGAACAGTACACAATATTTCCATGCCCCTCTACTTAATCTTAAGACCTCCACAATTTTCTTCCAAATATCTGAGAGAGAGAGAGAGAGAGAGAGAGAGAGAGAGAGAGAGAGAGAGAGAGAGAGAGAGAGAGAGAGAGAGAGAGAGAGAGAGAGAGAGAGAACAGTAAAAATTAGACAAAATACATGTTGAAACGCTTTTTCCTCACAAAGAAAGAAAGAAAAAGAAGGAAAAATCCTGCAGGCCTATTAGCACCAAAACAGCCATTGTTATTTAGGTAACAGCTTAAAGTCGTCAGTCATTCCGACCACTATGAATCCAAATTTGTAAAACAATTTAAAAAAAGTTATTTCTAGCCGTATCTCTTTTAACTTATATTCTGAACCATTTGGCTTAAAACTGCTGCATATTGTTTGCTTAGCTAACCGTTGCCGTGTACCGGGAACGAGCGTTTAAACACAAGGTGACGACGTCATGTGCCAACGTTCTTTAGCACTCTGCCAAAAACACGTAAGCCACATAGATATTATACGATACCCGTTGTGCAAGAAACTGACAAACATTTCCCTTCAATGCGAAGCACTCTAGCAATCTCCTCGATAACGTGGGTTGTGCCCGTCCCAGCCTGGACATATACAAGACAGTTGGTCCTTGTTTTTATCTGATCTAAGGCCGTCTTCTGCTTTTCAGTAAATATTTTTATGTCCTTTTCTGCGCATGTGTCAAAAAAGTTACAGCGGCTGAATTGGAAGTTGACGGCAAAGCGATGCAATACAATATTCCCAGAGCACAGCCCATTATACGTAGAAACACCATGCAGTTATCTTATCTGCGTATACGTGTATACGTAGTCCTAGCAGAATATGTTACATTGAAAAAAAAATAATGAGAAATCAATCACACACATTTTAACAGTAACCCTAGCTACTCCACTGTCGGACGTAGTTTGCAAAGTTCCGGATTATATCTGCACGTCCCGCTTTTTAAACAGCACGTCCCGCTTTTTAAACACGACGATGATTGCAAGCGCCCTGGTTTCTGTTCAGATCTTTGATAGAACACAGCGGAAAGCGAAGAAAAAAAAGGAGGGAAATCAAAATTTAGAGCTGCAAATACATCTTTTTGGATTCAAATTGGCCAAGAGAGCAAAAGTTAAATGAAAGACAAGGGGTGAAAGCGAAAAAAGTTCCCTCCATAACACTAGTTCGCTTGTGATTGATGAAAACCTGAAAATTTTTGGCACACGGTTATGCCGAATTTTGAGTTGCTGAGGTAATCCATGCGAGAAAAGCATGTTTCCTGCAAGTGACAGACAGAGGCGGATTATTGTTACAAAGTGGACATATTTAACTTGTATAATTCATAATAAGAAGGTGACAAACTGCATTTGCGAAAAAGATACACTGGGTAAAATGAGGTAACCCCTCAAAAAATGAGCCGAAGTTCCCCATCCCCCCACTCCTTTTGTCTCAAATATAGTACAAATTTTTTTTATTTTTTTTTTTTCATTTTTTTTATGATTTAAGCCCCTATGTGTTACATTATGAGAATTGCCAAGCGAAAATGTGTCTTGACATATGTTCCCCAAACAACCACGCTGTCTGGTTGGAGTCATTGAACAAGTGACAAGTGAAACTGTGTCTAAAGACATGTGCCAAAAGCAACCTCCAGTCGATGTTTCACAATATTTTATACTTTGAATCATGACAAGTGAAAATGAGCCTTACGACATGTGACCACAGCCACCACGTAGTCTGATTGAAGTCGCTTAAGCTTCACTTTATGTAACACTATGAGCCGTGACAAGTATAAATATGTCTAAAGACGCGTGTCCATAGCAACCGCGCAGTCTGATTGGAGTAATTCAAGTTTCACTTTATGTTACATTATGAAACGTGGCAAGTGAAATGTGCCCACAGCAATCACCTAGTCTGATGGAAGTCGTTTAAGTTTCACTGTATGTTACACTATGAGCCGTGACAAGTGAAAATATGTCTTGAAACATTTGCTCACAGCAATAGCGCGGTCTGATTTGAGTCATTGAAGTTTCACTATATAAAATGTGGAAATGTGTCTAAAGACATGTTCTAAAAGTATCCGTGCAGTCTGATTGGAGTCAAAGAGGCTTCACTATATGTTATGCTATGAGCCGTGGCAAGTGAAAAAATGACTTTGGACACGTAACCACGTTATCGTCGCAGTCTAATTGCATTCACTGAGGTTACATGATACTACGAGACTGACTAGTGGGCATGTCCCCAAAGCTACTCCGCGGTCTGACTGAAGTCATTGATGTTACATCATGAGCCGTGACATTGTCAAGTGAAAATGTGTCTTAAGACGTGCCCACAACAACTACGCAGTCTAACTGGAGTCAGTGAAGCTTCACTATATATTACAATATGAGACGTGACAAGTGAAATATGTCTTAAGACATGTGTCAGTTTTAACGCGCACTCTGATTAGAGTCATTAAAGATTTACTATATATTACATCATGAGCCATGACAAGTTTAAATGTGTCTTAAGACATGTACCCGCAGCGACCGCGCAGTCCGATTGGAGTAATTGTAGTTTCACGATATGTAACGTTATGAGACGTGGCAAATGTTAAGACGCGCGCCCTAGATAACTGCGTAGTCTGATTGAAGTCGTTGACACTTCAATACATGCTATATTATGAGATGTGACAAGTCAAAATATGTCTTAAAACAAAGGCCTACAGCAACTGTGCAGTCTGATTTGAGTCACTTTAGGTTCCCTATATGTTACTGTATCAACAATGACTAGCGAACATGTGTTTTAAGTTATTTGCCCATAGCCACTGCGCAGTCTGATTGAAGTCAATTAAGTTTCAGTATATGTTACACAATATAGACGTGACAAGTGAATATGTGTCTGAAGACATGCCCCAGCAACCACTCAGTCTAATTGGAGTCGTTGAAGTTTCACTATACGTTGCATTATGAACAGTTGCAAGTTTTGTTTGTTTGTATTGGATTTTAACGGCCCTGTCCAGACTATGTAATTTTTGAGCCGGTCAGTTTACTTTTGTCACACTATTCCTGGACTTGCTTATACGAAAGCGGTTATCCTCTTTCGTCGGAAACTGATAACTGCTCTTCTTGAATCAGCGGAAGGGAGACAATGGCCGTTTAGAAAAGATTTGAGGATCGAACTCCGCCGACCCCGGCAGGTATCGAACCCGCGTCTTCCTGATCACAAGGCAAACGCGCATCCGACTGAGCTACCGAGGCCGACAATAGTGACAAGTTAAAACGTCTCTTAAAACCTGTGCCCACAGCAACGGCGCACTGAAGTTTCCCTATATGTTTTACTCTGTGACGTGAGACGTTACAAGTGAATAATGTGTCTTACGACAACTGCCTGCAAAAACCAAGCAGTCTGGTTGGAGTCAATCAAGTTTCGCAATGTGTAATATTACGAGACATGACAAGAGAAAATTTGTCTTAAGGTTTGTGCCCACAACAACCACGCAGTCTGATTGGAGTCATTGAAGTATCACTATATATTACACTATGAACCGTGACAAATGAAAATGGCTCGAGATGTCATTTCACCTAAATGTCAGGTAATGGAAGCAACGTATCCAACATGACCTGTACAGTGTTGACGGGGACGTTAAATCTCAAATCAAACAAGTGGCAGTGAAAATATATCTTAAGACATGTGACCACAGCAACCCCGCAGTCTGATTGGGGTCAGTTAAGTTTCACTATATGTTATAGTATTGGCCGTGACAAGCGAAACTTTGTCTTAAGTCATGTGCCCACAGTTACCGCGCGATCTGATTAATTACGATAATACACCCGGGTGACATACTGCATTCTTGTACATTTCCAAAACGTTTTTAGCTCACCTGTCACGTAGTGACGAGGTGAGCTTTTTGTCCGTCGTCCGTCGAGTGTGCGTGCGTCCGTGCGTCAACAATTTCTTCAAACAACATTTCACTGATCGGATTTTGATCAAACTTCACAGGAATGATCCTTAGGTAGTCCTCTTTCAAAGTTGTTCAAATGGTTCCGGTCCTTTGCAAATCTGGTCACAGGAGCTAAAAATAGATTTTTTGTAAAACTGAAAACTTAAAAAATCTTCTTCTCTGAAACCGCATGGTCCAGGTCTTTGATATTTGGTATGAAGCTTCATCTAGTGGACCTCTACCAATATTGTTCAATTTATAGCCCTGGAGCCAAAAAAAAAAAAACCCGCGTCGGGGCCCACCAGTTTCACATGGACTTATATATGGAAAACCATTAAAATCTTCTTGTCTGAAACCAGAGGACCCAGGTCTTTGATATTTGGTATGAAGCGTCATCTAGTGGATCTCTACCAAGATTGTTAAAAATATAGTCCTGGGGCCAAAAATGCCCCCCTTCCCACCCCGCGCCGGGGCCCACTTGTTTCACATAGGCGTTTATAGGGAAAAGCTTTAAACATCTTCTTGTCTGAAACCAGAAGGCCCAGGTCTTTGTTATTTGGCATGAAGCTTCATCTAGTGGACTTCCAGCAAGAGTGTTCAAATTATAGCCCTGGGGCCACACATGTCTCAGCGCCAGGGCCCACTGGTTTCACATAGGCGTATACAGGGATAACCTTTAAACATCTTCTTGTCTGAAACCAGAAACCTAGGACTTTGATATTTGGTATGAAGCTTCAACTAGTTGACCTCTACCAAGATTGTTGAAAATAAAGTCCTCGGGCCAAAAACGCCCCCGTGCCGGGGCCCACTGGTTTCACATAGGCGTATTCAGGGATAACCTTTAAAAATCTTCTTGTCTGAAACCAGAAGGCATGAAGCTTCATCTAGTGGATCTCTACCAAGATTGTTCAAATCATAGCCCTGGTGCCAAAAATGCCCCGCTCCTGGGCCCACTCGATTTACATAGGCGTATACAGGGATAACCTTTAAAAATCTTCTTAGCTAAAAACAGAAGGCCCAGGTCTTTGATATTTGGTACGAAGCTTCTTCTAATAGACCTCTACCAAGATTAGTCAAATTATAGCCTTGGGGACAAAAACGTGTCCGCGCTGGGACCCACTAGTTTTACATAGACTTATATAGGAAAAAAACTTTAAAAATCTTCTTGTCTGAAATCAGAATGCCCAGGTCTTTGATATTTAGCGAAGCTTTATCTACTGTACCTCTACTGAGATTGTTCAAATTATAGTCCTGGCTCCTAAAAATGCCCCCCCCCCCCCCCGCGTCAGGGCCTACTGGTTTTACATAGGCTTACATAGGGAAAACCTTTAAAAATCTTTTCTTTGAAACCAGAACCAACATCTTTGATATTTGGTATGAAGCTTCATGTAATGGACCTCTACCAAGATTGTTCAAATTATAGCCTTCGGTTAAAAAATGTGCCCGCGCCGGGACCCACTAGTTTTACATAGGCGTATACAGACATAACCTTTAAAAATCTTCTAGTATGAAACCAGAAGGCCCAGGTCTTTGATAACTGGTATGAAGCTTCATCTAATGGACCTCTACCAAGATTATTCAAATTACTGCCTTGGGGCCGAAAATGTCCCGGGCCGGGACCCACTAGTTTTACATAGGCTTATATAGGAAAACAAACCTTTAAAATCTTCTTTTCTGAAACCAGAAGGCCCAGGGCTTTTATATTTGGCGTGAAGCTTCATCTAGTGGACCGCTACCGAGATTGTAAAAATTATAGCCCTGGCGCCAAAAATTTCCCCGCACCAGGGCTCGCTGGTTTTACATTGGCTTATATAGGGAAAGCCTTTAAAAATTTTCTTGTCTAAAACCGGAGGACCCAGGTCTTAGATATTTGGTATGAAGCTTCATCTAGTGGACAGCTACCAAGTTTGTTCAAATTATAGCCCCCAGGTGAGCGATTCACTGCCCTATGGGCCCTCTTGTGTGTTTTTTTTTTTTTTTTTTGTTTTTTTTGTTTTGTTTTTGTTTTTGTTTTTTGTTTTTAATATTATTTCTATTTTATTTTGTTTTATTTAATGAAAATTTGTTACATTTTTCTTATAAGTGTAAACATAGGCTTTTGCTGCTCGTTACAACCGCGTCCAAAAGGCGCCTCCAATAAGCGTTTCTGAAGGGTACCCACAAGTTGGCCACAACACCGGTCTTGGGGAAGAAATATGAAAAATGATATATAGCCCTATATTTACATTTCCATGGTCAAGCCTAATGTAAAACCTAAAGAAAATAAAGCAATAAAAGTACTGGTGTGTCGATCGTCTCTGAGTGTAGGTTGGGAAAATAGTCCTGAGCTGAGAATCGAACTGTTCGTTTAATTTTAAGCAAGCACAGTAGAGCTGATCAGACATCGCGTTATGTGGTGTCTGATTATGTAGATTCTGTTTGCCAATGTCCAAGTGTACGAGCACAGTCCACCCGCCCCATCTTGTTCTAAACTGTTGTTGCATACATATGGCGAGTGTGTGTGAATTCGGGTTTAACGTCGCTTTCAACAATTTTTCAGTCATATCACGACGGTGTCTGGTTGCGACAGGGAGCTCAATGCTCACATTTATAGTGCTGCCTCACTGAAGTATCATGTCCCAGACACATTACATGATACCACACCCAGTCACATTATCCTGACACTGGATCGACCAGTCCTAGCTCTACCCCGTAAATCTGAGTGCCAAACGAGGAGCAGCTAGTACCATTTTTAACGACTTTGGTATGTCGCGGCCCGGGGTCGAACCCCAGACCTCCCGTTCCCCGGAGCGGACACTCTACATATGGCGAACAGTGCCGACCTGATCAGAAGCAATGTACTCTATATCCGATCTTGGTCTACGCTGAATGTCTAATGACGGTACTGGGCTACTCATTTTTGCACTTAAACATTACAGGGTTCTAAAATTAAGTTCTTAGCAGGAGTGCGAAAAGTCTATTTTTACTCGACTTGGCATACATTTGTGTAACAGTTTTATAAATAGAATGTTCCGAAAGACGTCACGTGACATCGTGGCCTGGATTAAGATATTGTTTTTCTTTCATTACGTGATTTGATTAATTGTTTTGAGGTTTAACGTCCCCGTCAACACTGTGAAGGTCATTTTGGAGACGTTGCTTCCAATTTTGTGGGACTTTTACCCGACATTGAGATGAAATGACATCTCAAGCCCTGCCGCCCCATGAAACAAATAGGGTTTATAAGCATGGACGGTTCGACTCGCACCACTTTGCCTGGGCAGGCTTAGATCCTTTATGCAGTTTACCAGTACTTGTGTGCGGGTCGGTTTCAGCTCTGCATGGAAGCATCATGCAGCCCATCTATTTCGGCAAGCCCCGATGGGCGGGGGGCGATTTCATTACGTGAGCAACCACTATTTCGTTTAACCTCAAATGCCACTATTTAGGGAAAAAGTGAAGTTCCTGTGCAACCTGCTGATCAGACGCCACATTCCGCGGCGTCTGATCTGGGTATTATGCAGCACACGATTCCTGTCAAGACTCTATAGATAGTTCTTGTTGCATTGATAAAAATAGCTCAACGTTTCAAGTTCTATTAATAAAACATAATATTGGTTTTCCCAAATCAGTGATGGTCACGTGGACAACTGCATGAATTCCGTTTGGTCATTTAGTAAATTAGGTAAACCGATCGACCCAAAAATGTAATTCATACTACCATAAACGCATAGTGACATGAATTTTAGTGACTTCAAGTGACGGCAGTCTAAATCATGCTTCTATACGATGTGATTGGTCGTTGGCGACGTCAAAACAAGAGCATGCAAATGTTTTGTTTTTTTTTGCTCACCATAGCCGAAGGCTCCGGGGGAGCTTATAGGATTGGCAGTTGTCCGTCGTCGTCGTCGTCGTCTGCGTCTGCGTCGTCGTCTGCGTCAACGACTTCTCCTCTGAAGCCACTTGGCCGATTAGGCCCAAATTTTATCTGTAGTGCTTGGGTGGGGGGATTGAAAGTTTGTGTTTTTTATGAAAATCGGCTCATTAGTTTGGTTGCTATGGCAACTTAGAGTTCCCATAGACTTATAATGGGGAAAATTGAAAAATGGCATTTACTGCCAAGCCCCTGCAGATATTTTGACAAAACTTTCACAGAAATGTTCCTTAGACAATCTACTCTCTGCCATATGAATTTAGGGCTGCTGCTCATTTGTATTGGTTGCCATGGAAACCAAAGTGAAAAAAATAGAAAAAAAAAATACTTAAAAAATCATCTCCTCTGAAACCGTATGCTCTATGAGGCTGAGAGTTTATGGAAATATTCGCCATATTTGCCTTTACAGGTTTTGTTTTTTTATGAAATTCGGCTCCCTGCCCTACATCATAGTGTAGATTATATTTTCTTGTCCTTTGGGATCATTGATTCCATTGTGGAATTTTGAAAATGTCTGAGGGTCACTGATGAGGCCTAATTGGCCGAAACTAGCTAGTCTGGCCCAGAAAACATGCACACTCCATATTTTTCACTTCTGTGGTGTATTCCTTGCTCCCAAAGGATAACCCTTTTATAGAACATCTTTAATTTGGTTGCTATGGCAACTTAGATTTTCCATAGACTTATAATGGGGAAAATTGAAAATGGCATTAACTACCAAGCCTTTGCAGATATTTTGACAAAATTTTCATAGAAACGTTCCTTGAGTAAACTTCTCTCAGCTATATGCTTTTATGTCATGTTTTGGGTCCCGTATGTTGTGCCAGGGCCATGTCCCGCCCCCTCCACTTAATAAAATGCCTTATATCTTAGAAACCTTACAGATCCCCACCCCTAAACCATATACATTCTTGTTCCTTATTATAAGACTCATTAAGTGACACCAACCTGGGGGTTCCCCCAGATGTGCCGGTGACATGCCCCACCCCCTCCACTCCATTAAATGCCATTTATCTCAGAAACCATTCAGATCCCCACCCATAAACCGTATATAATAAGACGCACTCAATGACAGCAACCTGGGGGTCCCTCGGGATGTGCCTGGGCCATGCCCCGCCCCCTCCATTTCATAAATGGCCCAATATCCCAGAAACCATACAGATCCCCACCCCTAAACCATATATATTCTCGTTCCTTATGATAATTCGCATTCAGTGACACCAACCTGGGGGTTCCCCCAGATGTGCCGGGGACATGCCCCACCCCTTCCACTTCATTAAATGCCATTTATCTCAGAAACCATTCAGATCCCCACCCCTAAACCATATATATTCTTGTTTCTTATGATAAGACGCACTCAATGACAGCAACCTGGGGGTCCCTCGGGATGTGCCTGGGCCATGCCCCACCGCCTCCATTTCATAAATAGCCCAATATCCCAGAAACCATACAGATCCCCACCCCTAAACCATATATATTCTCGTTCCTTATGATAATTCGCATTCAGTGACACCAACCAGGGGGACACCCAGGATGTGCCGGGGCCATGCCCAACCCCCTCCATTTCATAAAAGGCCAAATATTCCAGAAACCTTACAAATCCCCACCCATAAACCAAATATATTCTTATTCCTTATGATAAGATGCATTAAGTGACACCAACTTGGGGGTTCCCCCACATGTGCAGGGGACATGCCCCACCCCCTCCACTTAATAAAATGCCATTTATCACAGAAACCATTCAGATCCCCACCCCTTAACCATATATATTCTTGTTCCTTATGATAAGACGCACTCAGTGACACCAACCTAGGGGTCCCCCGGGATGTTACGGGGCCAGGCCCCATCCCCTCCGCTTCATAAAAGGCCAAATATTCCAGAAACATTTCAGATCCCCACCCCTAAACCATATATATTCTTGTTCCTTATGATAAGACACATTCAGTGACACCAACCAAGGAGTCACCCAGGGCATGCCCGGGCCATGCTCCACCCATCAACTTCACAAAAGACCATATATCTGAGAAACTGTTCAGAGCCCTACCCATAAACCATAATATATTCTTGTTCTTATGATAAGACGCAATCAGTGACACCAGCATGGGGAACTCCCGGGATGCCACCGGCCATGTCCCACCCCTTTACTTCATTAAAAGCCATATATCTCAGAAACTGTTCATATCCCCACCCCTTAACCATATATATTCTTCTTCCTTATCATATGTACCCACTTCATAATAGGCCATATATCTCAGAAACCATTCAAATCCCCACCCCATAATCACATATATTCTTGTTTACTGTTATTAGACACATTCAGCCACCTCCATCTTGGGGGGTCCGCAGGGGCCATTTCTCTCCCATCCACTTCATAAAAGGGCCTCATATCTCAGAAACCGTTCAGCATTCAGTGACAGCAATCTTGGGCTTTTCTGGGATCCACCATGCCCGAATCCCTCCACTGCTTAAAAAGCCTTACATCTCAGGAGCCATACATATCCCCACCGCTAAACCATGTCTCTGTTCCTTTTGATAAGATGCATTTAGTGACACCAACGAGGGCTCCATTGGGTTCATGCCCCACCCTCTCTACTTTATAAAACATCTAATATTTCAGATACAGTCCACATGAGTGCTCATTTGGGTATGGGGTTTGTTTGGGAGACTTTATAATTGGTAGATTAAAATCATATCCTGTTAAGAGACAATGTCATGGGCAGTGCCCACCTGAGCTATGGTTGATGGAATTTGGCTCTTTGGTTTGTTTGCTATGACAGTTAAGAATTTCCATTGACTTATAAATGGGGGAAATTGAAAAATCACATTTATGCCTTTCAAGATATTTTGTCAAACTTACTTAGAAATGTTCCTTTAATAATGTTCTTTTAGGCCTATTAGTTGCCACAGATGGGAAATCGTCAATTGTCATCTGTTGTCCTGCAACAACACATTCAAGCGACATCAAACCTCTGAAGCCACTAGGCTGATTGGGTCCAAATTCTATTTGTAGTATCCTTGGGCGCAGGGCTTCCATGGTTAATTAAAATGCATTGCTGCCAGTGGGCAGTGCCCCCTGAGCTCTGGTGAGCATAGTGGCCCATGGGCCTCTTGTTTTTTTTTTTGTTGTTTTTTTTTTTCAGCTTTAAAACTTTGCCTTAAAAGCATTTGTCTTCGCCCAATGATGAGGATCGAAGAATGTTATTATAGGAAATAAATTATTTATGAAAGTATGAATGGTAGCGGGTCGCTAGCAAAGTTTACATGAACCCCGGGTTCATCCTTTACTTTCATACCCACTGCGTTCAATCTTTCATGAACAACAGAAAAATAAGATTAATTTCTTAAGTCAACCCCAGTTTTTATATAAAGTTGGATTTAGAAGGTTGTTCATTACATGGGCTTGTTAAAGTGTTGTGAGTCTTTGCTGTGCGATGCTCGACAGGGAGGCAGAGGAAACTATACTGAAGGAAACTTCTAACGCAAAACTGTAGCATCCAATTCAGCCTCAAACGTTACCGCAACTGGAGCAGGCATCCATCCAAAAGTGGAACAATCTGCTGTTGTGATGCACAAATTTCTGCAAGGGAATGTCCGGTACCCGCCCATTTGGGCTTGGAGAAATAGATGGGCTGCACGATGCTTCCACGCAGAGCTGAAACTGACCGCACACGGGAACTGGTAAACCACTTAGAGTATCTAAGCCTGCCCAGGCAAAGAGGTATGAGTCGGACCCTCCATGCTTATAAGCCCTAATGGTTTATTTGGGCGACAGGGCTTGAGATATCATTTCGTCTCAATGTCGGGAAGAAGTCCATCAAAATTGGAAGTAATGTCTTCAAAATGACCTATACAGCGTTGACGGGGACGTTAAACCACAAATCAAACAAACAACGGGAGGTTAGGTGGTTTTCTCCAGGTAATCCAGTTTTCACGCACTCTGATTATCGATCGGCTTGAAATAAGTGAAAGGGCGTAAACCTCACCACAAACACCAAAAAAAAAAAAAAAATCGTTCGCCATTTCGCTGTCAGTGGTCAGTCAATGCGCAGCAGTTATCAATGCTGCAAGCGGCCAAACCAGATTGTGTATATTGCACGACCCGCAGAAAAAGCAACCGACTGAAGTTGGTTGATTTTCTTAGAGTGCCCTAAAATCACCGTGTCTTCTTACATGCTTTTCAATGAATGATAGAGATTTATCAGTGAAATATAAATCGATATTTTCACTGTTTCAAACAGTGAAAATACGATTTTTTATTTTTCACTGTTTGGGACTACTTTTTTCTTCAAATCTAACTCTAATTTCAATTTTATCTTTGTCAGATAACTGAACAATACTGAAATGTGATCTAATTGACGCATAGCCCGTTCATGTGTGACGTTACTGACGTCATTTATGACGCTGACGTCACGTCTTTTGTCGCGCGACGTTAGACTTGCCAGCAACTTCTTTGGAAAACTACTCTCTCAATTATTTCATTAATCATTCATAATAATACCATCCCAGGCCATTTCTCAGGTGCAAACTTTCAGTTTACACCCAATAGTATACCCACTAAACATGATGGACACCACTAAATTTACGCGAAACGAACTGGAACAAAGATAATTTTCTCCGAATGTGAGCGATACCATTAAAACCCTAAATATTGCCTTTTGAAGCATGTAAGAAACAGAAAATTTGATTTTTTCACTGCAAGATCAAATTTTATTTCACTCATGAACACCAAAACTGCTATTTTCACTCGTGGCTACGCCACTCGTGAAAATAACAGTTTTGGTGTTCATTCGATGAAATAAAATTCGATCTTACACTGAAAAAATCAAATATCCTCTATATTCTGTCAATCGGTCATTCGGTCATTCTGTCAGTATGTCTGTACGTCCGTAACCCGTTTGTGAAAATTGGTGATAGTGACTTAACCACTTGGAATATCTAAACAATTTTTGGCATACTGATATATATCAATGAGATCTAACCAATGAACTTGAGAAATATTACATTCCATTTAGTATAGCCTCGCCGAGGCGAAAAATGTGAAAATTTTCGAACTGCTTCTCCTCGGAAACCGTTGGGCCGATTGAAGTCAAATTTCAGATGGAGCCTCTATGGGATGGGGGAAGCAAAAATTTGCTCATGGGGTCCAGGTCACATGACCAAAATGGCCGCCAAGCCATATATGGTCTGTCTGTCTGTCCGTCCGTAACCCGTTTGTGAAAATTGGTGATAGTGACTTAACCGCTTGGAATATTTAACAATTTTTGGCATACTGATAGATATCAATGAGATCTAACCAATGAACTTGCGAAATATTACATTACATTTAGTATAGCCTCGCCGAGGAGAAAAATCCGTAACCCTTTTTGTGAAAATTGGTGATAGTGACTTAACCGCTTGGAATATCTAAACAATTTTTGGCATACTGATATATATCAATGAGATCTAACCAATGAACTTGAGAAATATTACATTCCATTTAGTATAGCCTCGCCGAGGCGAAAAAGGTGAAAATTTTCGAACTGCTTCTCCTCGGAAACCGTTGGATGGAGCCTCTATGGGATGGGGGAAACCAAAATTTGCTCATGGGGTCCAGGTCACATGACCAAAATGGCCGCCAAGCCATATATGGTCTGTCTGTCTGTCCGTCCGTAACCCGTTTGTGAAATTTGGTGATAGTGACTTAACCGCTTGGAATATTTAACAATTTTTGGCATACTGATAGATATCAATGAGATCTAACCAATGAACTTGCGAAATATTACATTACATTTAGTATAGCCTCGCCGAGGCGAAAAATCCGTAACCCTTTTTGTGAAAATTGGTGATAGTGACTTTACAATTTTTGGCATACTGATAGATATCAATGAGATCTAACCAATGAACTTGCGAAATATTACATTCCATTTAGTATAACCTCGCCGAGGCGAAAAATGTGAAAATTTCCGAACTGCTTCTCCTCGGAAACCGTTGGGCCGATTGAAGTCAAATTTCATATGGAGCCTCTATGGGATGGGGGGGGGGGACCAAAATTTGCTCATGGGGTCCAGGTCACATGACCAAAATGCCCTCCAAGCCATATAAGGTCTGTCTTTCTGTCCGTCAGTAACCCGTTTGTGAAAATTGGTGATAGTGACTTAACCGCTTGGAATATTTAAACAATTTTTGACATACTGATGGATATCAATGAGATCTAACCAATGAACTTGCTAAATATTACATTCCATTAAGTATAGCCTCGCCGAGGCGAAAAATCCGTAACCCGTTTGTGAAATTGGTGATAGTGACTTAACCGCTTGGAATATTGAAACAATTTTTGGCATACTGATAGATGTTAATAAAGTCTAACCAATGAACTTGCAACATTGGGATGATCATATGTTATCGTTTTATGCGCTCTATATACTCTCTGTGATTACTGATGTGTCTTAGACCCAATTAAGCAACATGCTTATTTTAACCATTTTAATACTTTAGTATCTAACTTTCTGGTATTATCTTAAATATGGGCAAAGATCTCATGACAATGTTTCTTTTACATAGCCCATATTCATTGAATGCACTATGCATTGTTTATTCTTATTGTATATATGTGTATATATTTATATTTTAGAGGACCGCAAGGTAGAATAGTTATTTTAGCTAATTGTGTCATCCTCTTTAAACAATGTATAAATAAATAAATAAAAAAAACATTACATTACATTCCATTCTCATGGGGTCCAGGTCACATGACCAAAATGCCCTCCAAGCCGAGGCGAAAAATGTGAAAATTTTCGAACTGCTTCTCCTCGAAAACCGTTGGGGCCGATTGAAGTCAAATTTCATATGGAGCCTCTATGGTATGGGGGAAGCAAAAATTTGCTCATGGGGTCCAGGTCACATGACCAAAATGGCCGCCAAGCCATATATGGTCTGTCTGTCTGTCCGTCCGTAACCCGTTTGTGAAAATTGGTGATAGTGACTTAACCGCTTGGAATATTTAAACAATTTTTGGCATACTGATAGATATCAATGAGATCTAACCAATGAACTTGACGAAATATTACATTCCATTTAGTATAGCCTCGCCGAGGCGAAAGATGTGAAAATTTTCGAACTGCTTCTCCTCGGAAACCGTTGGGCCGATTGACGTCAAATTTCATATGGAGCCTCTATGGGATGGGGGAAACCAAAATTTGCTCATGAGGTCCAGGTCACATGACCTAAATGGCCGCCAAGCCATATATGGTAAAAACCCTTCAAAAATAGTCTTCTCCAGAACCACTGGGCAGATTTCCACGAAACTTGATAAATGGCATCTGGGACGTAGGCCCATCATAAATTGCTAAAATGGTGACCCCTGGTTTGACCTTGACCTTTGTGCATAGGTCAAACTTTGACACATATGCTTTTGTATTGGAAAATATGAGAATGCATTTTATCCTGCAAACGATTCAGAATACAGTACTAAAGTATAAGATATATTTTTGCCCCTTACGATAAGGCGCATGTTTTAGGTCCAGGTCACATGACCAAAATGGCCGCCATACCCATATATGGTAACACTCATAAAGCTAAAAGCATCCGGCGGGTCGGCTGAAGCACTGGTTTTGTACTGAGATTGTGTGAATGTGTTATTGAAATTGACCCTTTCTTTGTGCTGACAAGACACCCAGTGTAAAATGTTGACGTAAAGACGAACGGACAACCGGATGAACGGACGGACGGACAACCGGACGGACGGAAACTTGCACGCCTATGTCTTCCTTCTTAAGCATGTGCGACAAAAACTGTTTGAGCTATTGCCCTGAAACTTTACAGATTGGTTTGGGATGACGAGATGAACTGATTAACTTCGACAAAAATCTATTTTTTTTCATCAGGATTATGCCCCTTTCTTGAGTTATGCCCCTTTGCAAAAAATACCTTGAAATCTGGTAAGCAAGACATCTCAAAAACTGTTTGAGCTGTTGCCCTGAAACTGAACAGACTGGTTTGGGATGATGAGCAGATGAACTGATAGACTTTTGAAAAAATCCAAAATTTGTTTCTTCAGTTATGGCCCTTTGAATTTTTTTTGCGTTTTAAGCTTGTAAGCAAGATAACTGAAATTGTTTGAGCTTTTGCCCTGAAACTTTACAGAATGGTAGGAGATGGTGAGAAGATGAACAGACATACTTTTGACAAAAATTCATTTATTTTTTCTTGAGTTATGCCCCTATGATTTTTTTTTTGCGTTTTAAGCTTGTAAGCAAGATATCTCAAAACCTGTTTGAGCTATTGCTATGAAACTTTACAGGCTGGTTCAGGGTGATGAGTAGATAAACTGATTAACTTTTGATAAAAATCTGTAGGATTATCCCCCTGTGTTGAGTTGCAAAAAATACTTTGAAATCTGGTAAGCAAGATATCTCAAAACTGTTTGAGCTTTTACCCTGAAACTTTACAGACTGGTTTGGGATGATGAGTAGATTAACTGATTAAGTTTTGAAAAATATCCGAAATGTTTTTCTTCAGTTATGTCCCTGTGAAATTTTTGTGTTTTAAGCTTGTAAGCAAGATAACTCAAAAACTGTTTGAGCTATTGCCCTGAAACTTTACAGAATGCTTGGGATGATGAGAAGATGAACTGATTAACTTTTGACAAAAATCCTTGAGATATGCCCCTTTGAAATTCTGCACGTTTGTAACTTGTAAGCAAGATATCTCAAAATCGGTAAGAGCTCTTGCCCTGAAACTTTACAGGCTGGTTCAGGATGATGAGTAGATGAACTGATTACCTTTTGAAAAAAATCCATTTTTTTTTCTTTAGTTATGGCCCCTTTGAATTTTTTTTTGTGTTTTAAGTTTGTAAGCAAGATAACCAAAAAACTGTTCGAGCTATTATCCTGAAACTTTACAGAATGGTTGGGGATGATGAGAAGATGAACTGATTAACTTTCGACAAAAATCCATTTTTTTTTTCTTGTCAGGATTATGCCCCTTTCTTGAGTTATGCCCCTTTGCAAAAATACTTTGAAATCATGTAAGCAAGACATCTCAAAACCTGTTCGAGCTTTTGCCCTGATATTTTACAGACTGGTTTGGGATGATGAGTAGATGAACTGATTAACTTTTGAAAAAAAATCCGATTTTTTTATTGAGTTATTGCCCTTTGAAATTGTTTGCTTTTTAAGCTTGTAAGCAAGATAACTAAAAACTGTTTGAGCTATTGCCCTGAAACTTTACAGAATGGTTGGGGATGATGAGAAGATGAACTGATTAGCTTTTGACAAAAATTCATTTTTTTTTTTTAGTTATGCCCCTTTGAAATTTTGCAGTATGAAGCTTGTAAGCAAGATATCTCAAAATCTGTATGCGCTATTGCCCTGAAACTTTACAGACTGATTCAGGATGATGCGTAGATGTACTGATTAACTTTTGAAAAAAATCCTAACTTTTTTTCTTCAGTTAAGGCCCTTTGATTTTTGTGTGTTTTAAGCTTGTAAGCAAGATAACCAAACAAGAGGCCCATGGGCCACTATGCTCACCAGAGCTCAGGTGGGCACTGCCAAATTGCAGCCATGTATTTTAACATGATATCATTTTAATCTGACAAATGAACCCCCATATCCAAATGAGCATCCATGTGGACTCAGTATATGAAACATTAGGCCTTTTATGAAGTAGAGGGGGTGGGGCATGGACCCAATGGAGCCCTGGTTGGTATCACTAAATGTGTCTTATCACAAAGAACAAGAATATATATGGTTTAGCAGTGGTGATCTGCATGGCTGGAGATATAAGTGGAGGGGTTGGAGCATGCCCTGTCGTTCCCAGGAAAGCCCAAGATTGTTATCCCTAAATGTGTCTCATCATAAGGACCAAGTATATATATGGTTTAGGGGTGGGAATCTGAACGGTTTCCAAGATATCCTTTCATGAAAGGGAAAGGAGAGGACTGGCCCCTGCGGACACACCTACAGTAGGTGTGCTAATAATAAGGAACAAGAACATTATATGAATATGGGGTGGGGATTTAATGGTTCCTGAAATATATGGCCTTTTATGAAGTGGAAGGGCGGGGCACATTGCCTCAGCACAAAGAGACCCCCAAGTTGGTGTGACTGAATGAGTCTTATCATAAGGAACAAGAATATATATGGTTTAGGGGTGGGGATCAGAACTATTTCTGAGATATGTGGCTTTTAATGAAGTCAAGCGGTGGAGCAAGGCCCGGGCATGCCCCGGGGACTCACAAGCTGGTGTCAATGAATGTGCCTTATCATAAGGAAGATGAATATATATGGTTTAGGGGTGGGGCTCTGAACAGTTTCTGAGATATAAGGCCTTTTGTGAAGTGCAGGGGTGGGGCAAGGCCCAGGGAGACCCCCAGGTTGGTGTCAATGAAAGTGTCTTATCATAAGGTACAATAATATATATGGTTTAGGGGTGGGGATCTGTAAGGTTTCCGAGATATTGTGATATTATGAAATGGAGGGGGTGGGGCATGGCCCCAGCACATCCCTGGGGACCCCCAGGTTGGTGTCACTGAATGTGTCTCATCATAATGAACAAGAACATATATGGTTTAGGGGTGGGGATCTGAACAGTTTCTGAGATATATGGCCTTTTGTGAAGTGAAGGGGTGGGGCATGGCTCCGGCGCACCCCGGAAGACCCCAATTTGGGGTCAATGAATGCGTCTTATCATAAGGAGCAAGAATATATATGGTTTAGGGGTGGGGATCTGTAAGGTTTCCGAGATATTGGGCCTTTTATGAAATGGAGGGGCGGGACATGGCCCCGGCGCATCCCGGGGGACCCCCAGTTTGATGTCACTGAATGCGTCTTATCATAAGGAACAAGAGTATATAGGGTTCAGGGGTGGGGATCTGAATGGTTTCCGAGATATTGGGCCTTTTATGAAGTGGAGGGGGTGGGGCATGGCCTCGGCACATCCTGGAGGACCTCCAGGTTGGTGTCACTGAATGCGTCTTATCAATAGGAACAAGAATATATATGGTTTAGGGGTGGGGATCTGTAAGGTTTCTGAGATATAAGTCATTTTATGAAGTACTGGGGGCGGGGCATGGCCCCGGCACAACCTACTGGACCCCCAGGTTGACATAACAGCATATGGCTGAGAGAAGTTTACTAAAGGAACATTTCTATGAAAGTTTTGTCAAAATATCTGCAAAGGCTTTGTAGTTAATGCCATTTTTCAATTTTCCCCATTATAAGTCTATGGAAAATCTAAGTTGCCATAGCAACCAAACTAAAGAGCCGAATTTCATAAAAAACACAAAACCTGTAAAGGCAAACATGATAAATATTTCCATAAACTTTCAGCCTCATAGAGCATACGGTTTCTGAGGAGATGATTTTTTAAGTATTTTTTTTTTCTATTTTTTCATTTTGGTTTCCATGGCAACCAATACAAATGAGCAGTAGCCTAAAATCATATGGCAGATAGTAGATTGCCTAAGGAATATTTCTATGAAAGTTTTGTCAAAATATCTGCAGTGGCTTGGCAGTAAATGCCATTTTTCAATTTTCCCCATTATAAGTCTATGGGAGCTCTAAGTTGCTATAGCAACCAAACTAATGGGCCAATTTTCATAAAAAAACACAAACTTTCAATCCCCCAGCCCAAGGATGCTACAGATAAAATTTGGGCTGAATCGGTCCAGTCGCTTCAGAGAAGAAGATGTTTGAAAGTGTTGACGTCAGACGACGACAACGACGACGACGACGACGCCGGACAACTGCCTATCCTATAAGCTCCCCCGGAGCCTTCGGCTCTGGTGAGCTAAAAACTGTTTGAGCTATTGCCCTAAACTTTACAGAACGATTGGGGATGATAAGAAGATGAACTGATTAACTTTCGACAAAAAAAACAAAACAAAACAAAAAAAAAAAAAAAAAAAAAAAAACAATTGACTTATGCCCCTTTGAAATTTTGCACGTTTTAAGCTTGTAAGCAAGATATCTCAAAACTGTTTGAGCTAAAGCCCTGAAACTTTACAGGCTGGTTCAGGATGACGAGTAGATGAACTGATTAACTTTTGACAAAAATCCGAAATTGTGTTCTTCAGTTATGGCCCTTTGATATTTTTGTGTTATAAGCTTGTAAGCAAGATAACTCAAAAACAGTTTGATCTATTGCCCTGAAACTTTACAGAATGGTTGGGGATGATGAGAAGATGAACCGATTATTTTTTATGACAAAAATCCAAATTTTGTTTCTGGAGTTAAGCCCCTTTGAAATTTTGGGCGTTTGAAGCTTGTAAGCAATATACATGTATCTCAAAAACTGTTTGAGCTATTGCCCTGAAACTTTACAGGCTGGTTCAGGATGATGAGTAGACGAACTGATTAACTTTTGAAAAAAATCCGATTTAACTTGTTTTTCTTGTGTTATGTTCCTTCTAAAATTTCAGCATTGCAGCCAAATAAAAAAATATATCTCAATTACTATTAGGGACAAGCAGTGTTAGGGTCAAGCAGTGTTAGGTCAAGCAGTTGGGGGCATTGTGTTTCATAAACATTGGCTCTAGTTCGTTAGACGTTTCTTTCAGTATATATTTCAACAGTGGGTTCGCACGCTCATACTAATCTTCTTTGAGCTCGCATCATCATCATCATCATCATGTTAATGCTGATTACCCCTTCCGGCGTCGACTGAGCTGAAAGGTTCGACACAGTCATGGTAAACGAGATACTGTGTGGTTTGCAGTGTTGCAGTGATGCCCGTAGCCTTGGGGACTGGAGTGGGCACGGGCGTAACTGGCAGAAGAAAATGTACGCAAACCAAAGAAACTACTAGAAATAATAATCCCGCCCCTTAATATCTCTTCCCAAATGGGGACCATTCTTACCCTGTGAGCGAGCAATTGCTTTCATGAAAGTGTGGAAGAAAACAATATTAGCTAATAATTAGTGTTGTGTATATCCTAGATACATACAGATTTTCCTATTTCTTCTTCTTCATCTTCTTCTTGTTGTTCATTTTCTTTTTCCTTCTTTGTTTCTTCATCGTCGTTGTCTAATTTTTTAAGTTTGTAATTTGTACGCGAGTGCGTATCAGCGTAAAGAATGCTCCGCCCCTGAGGATGGGGGTGATGCAAGACGCAAGGCGTGTGTGTTTCACTGAGCAATCCGATTTCGCCCGCCCTCGATAAACGATCGGCTGAATAAAAGAGCCGCATTCTAGCAAGGACATTAAAACCCAAAGCCCAAAGTGGTGCGAGTCGGCACGTTCATGCAAAAAAAAAATCCTATTGGTTTCATTGAGCGGCAGGGATTGAGATGTTATTACATCTCAATGTCGGGTAAGAGTCCAATAAAATTGGAAGCAACGTCTCCTGAATGACACAGTGTTGACGAGGACGTTAAAAACTCAAACAAACAAAAGAAACCGCAAAGCCGCTAGTTAGTTAAACTAGAACTAACATGTGAAAATTTTCCGAATAAGAAAACGAAGACGAAAAGTTACATTACCAGAATAAGTCCATGTAAAGAACACCACGTAGCTGGGGTTTACCTGGCTACATATCCTTTTTGTTATTTCTGACCAGTGGTCAAATACGTAGGTTGTTGGTACTCGTTAGAACCGCCAATATAAGGCGGCTCAAATGAGCACCTACATTGCACATCTTAAATGAGAAAAAAAAAAGATAAAAAAAAAATCTTCATCCAAAAACTTAACTCTTTTTGGATGACTTTATGACATAATACACTTTATCATATTATGGCATCCGTCTGAGAATGTAATAATGTCATGTACTAAGTTCGATAATCCACTGGTGCATTAAATATGCAAATTGGTCCCGTAACGTCACATGTACGACTTCCTTAACGGCGTCGCGTTTACGAATGGCGGAATATTAACTTTCCTTTTAAACATTAGTGAATAAGATCCGTTTTAAATAGCATATGATAAATAGAATCTTGCATTCGTGCTCATGTATTATTGAATATATTAAACTCGATGAAGAAAAGGGATAAAATGCTCGACGGAGCCTCGCATTTTATCCTTTTTCCTCAACACGTTTAATAAATTCAATAATACATGAACACTCATGTAAGAACCACCATATGTCGCACGAACATACCTCACACTTTCCATCCAAGAAACCCGAAAGTGCAAAGATACTTTCTCACAAAATAAAAAGAAAGCAGTACATAAATGCAAAGACGAGGTATGACAATAATAAACCACACTAGAAGAACCGCCTTGGAATGGTAGGTAAAACAAATGCTCTGCATTACGAAAACACGCCTATTCAAATAAATTACGAATTTCACCGCCGAAAAAACAAACTAACAAACAAACAATCGCTGAAAACTTCTATTTTTATTATTTCCTCTCAAAATATAGAGCAGAAATAAGGAAAATAAACCTTGCAAACCCCGATTTTACTTTATAAAATTGGGGTTCAAGGGAGTCAGAATTACATAAGCGTGTTTTCGTGATGGGGGCTAAATGGATTTGGCGTAACAACAATCCTCGCCATTGGTTCTGCCGTAATAACTCGTTCAGTCCGCATGAGGGTTTTCTAACTCAGCGCCACAATGCAGAGAACATTAAACTTGTTAAAATGCAGCATCATGATAACAAATCCGTTCGACAAAGTACATCCATTCATATCGCCAAAAACGGTTAAGAAAATGTGTGATACGAGTGCCGAAAAAAAAACCATGACAGTAATCGTCGGCCTTTCAGTATCCTCAGTTGCTGAGCTAGAGTGGCCTAATTGGTAAGATTATTAGTGGTAAAGAGCTCTGACTGTGGGTCAAATGTGAGACGAAAGGTCACATCGTTTTTCTCTGGGTACTCCGGTCTTTGCCCAGCTTGAAATCAGGAAGGAAACAATCTTGAAATGCCTCAAAACAAAAAACAAAAGTTATGGCTTTCAAAATTTACTGTCGATAACATGTCTAAGGTATCAGTTATGAAAGCATTCGCTACAATTGTTTTACGATGCTCTTATGTTGTTATTAAAATATATAATTTTCTGAAAAATATATAATTTTCTGAAAAATATATAAACAAAAAAGATTTAAAAGATGAATAGGAAATTCCAGATTAATTTTATAACAGCATCGCAAAAAACAATTGTACCCGGGGACTGGGACGAGGACCCTGCTTTCGTAGTCCCCACAGACCGGATGCAGGCTGGAAACAGACAGGCGGATGCATTGGCAACAGAGGGCTGTTGCAATGGCTAAACAGACTGGTATTAGCCATAAGACCCAGCAGGCACTCAGCATTAAAATGACGTCATATCAACATCGATGCGATGAGATGACATCACTTCGACGCCAATACGTCATTTCAATGTTGTGTGTCCACTGGGGACAGACATATTCCTTGATGGTGTTCCGTTTTCCAGTTCTGACCTCAGACCCTGGCGTGAAGAAAAACCGTTATCAGTAAAGAGAACCCATTTGTAACTATGACACAGGAATTACTGCATTACCTCAAGTAGAACTTCACTGCGAGCTTCGGCGAAAAAGGTAATTAGGAAGTCGCATGCAAGGAAGTGCCCAGCCTCTTTGCAGACATGCACATCTGCAGAAAGCCAGAATGCCTCTGGCTGGTAAGGAGACATAAATTTAGTCGAGGCCCATCAGAGTCCAACAATTGGTTTTCTTTTGTTCCAGCATTTATGATTCCTGATCGTTGTTTCATCTCTGTATTCGTTTAAATTAATATTCCTGATAAGTTACAAAGCCTTCATGCGGACTGAACAAATTGTCTTAACCACGACTGAAGCAAGGGTGAGGATTGTGGTCATGTAAAATAAATAAAAAATAAATAAAGCTTTTTACTGACCATTCCAAGGCGGCTATTCTTTTGTGGTTTATTATTGTTATAGTTCGTCTATGCATGTCTATATTGCTAATATATTTTAATTTTGGATAGCCGTTTAGCGATGTGTTAAAGTAACTGTCCTTTTGGTTTTTCACTTGTGTTTTCGTTATGTTGAAGTTATTTTATGTTGGTATTTCTTTCCATTTGGTGTCTTTGATGAGAGCAGTGAGGTAAATGTATCGATTCCTGATCAGTTCCTTCACTTCATGACGACTACAATGCAACCAAATATTGTTAAACAAGAAATCGACAGATGACTATGTTGTGCCTTATGGACTTGAACATTATGACGAGGGGTTGTCGCAAATGCTAACCGCTTGATGAACGAACGGAGAAAAACAGCACTCCAGTATAGAGCCATGCTTAAAAGCAGATACAACAAAAAGAGCAAAGCAAAATACAAAGAACCTGAAATGCAAAGATGAATTAAGCAAAAATAGCAGCTTGAAAAGTAAAGTATTGAAGTGTTAGTTAGAACAAGAATTCCCATCACGAAAACACGCGATATAATATTGACCCCTTGAAACGCCACTTTTATATAGTGAAACTGGTGTTTACAGGGGTAAATGTTTCTCTGATTTCTGCTAAAAACAGATTGTGGGTACTCGTTAATACCGTCTCGTCGAGGCGGTTTAAACGAGTACCCACATTGTTTTCAGAAATACGAAAAATATCAGAATTTTACGTAAGCGGTTAACCAGTACAGTGCAAATTCTTTCTTCAGAAACTGACAACTGCTTTTCTTAAAATAGCGGAAGGGAGACAATGGCCGTAGAAAAGATTTCATTATCAATCTCCAAGAAAGAATGTTGCCGCACCCCGACAAGTATCGAACTCGCATCCTCCTGATCACTAGTCAGACGCGCATTCGATGGAGCTACATACGTCGGCTATTGATTGCTTGATGAACGAAATAACTGTGGAAAACCTATATCCCGACATGCATTACGAAAATATATTGAAAATTATGCCAACTAAAAGAAAATTTTCCGATAAAATATTCCAATATGTTTCATATATCTGCTCTAAACATAGCTTGTTTGGACTAGTTAGAACCGCCTCGGCGAGGCGGTTCTTACGGCTAACCACAATCTATGCATTTGAGCAGAAATGAAAAATAAGAAATGCCCCTGTAGACGTTTTATTATTTAAAAGCGGGGTTTTAATGGTTCAAAATTATACAGGAGTGTTAAACAGGATCAACCGAAACTTTAAGCAAAAGTAAAACATAACGAACCTGAAATGAAATGCAGAATTAAGAAAATGAGCCAGTGTACGACAAAACCTACAATAAGACCTGTGCGCTCATCGAAGACTCAGATCAGCCTGCGCATCCATATAGTCTAACCAGAGACTTCGCTTGCTGCATGAAGGAGCAATGGGCCCTTAACTGTCCTTGGAGTGCACAATGAAGACTCTGATCAGACGGTGCGGATACGCAGGCTGAACTGAGTCTTCGCTGAGCGCACATGTCGTATTGTAGGTTTGTTGTGAGCTGGCTCAAATGTAACAACCCGTAAAACAAAGCATAATTCCAGCGAAGACTATGTCTCGCTTGTATACAATTCGACATTAAGCTGAACAATAAGGTTGGCTGGATGAATGAACATGAACAAATGATTGAAAAGCTGGCCTGAGACATGCAATACATATATATGAATGACAAAACAAATACATATAAATGGCATACAATAAATACACATAAATGATAAAAAAATTCATTTTAATTACCGGCAATTTGAACAGATGCAAAAACACACATGCAAACATGAACAAATGAATGAAAAGCTGGACTCCGACATGCAAATATATATATATATATATATATATATATATATATATATATATATATATATATATATATATATATATGAATGACAAAACAAATACATATAAATGGCATACAATAAATACATATAAATGATAAAAATTTTCATTTTAATTACCGTCTAATTGAACTGATGCAAAAACACACATGCAAACATGAACAAATGAATAAAAAGCTGGACTCCGACATGCAAAAATATATATATGAATGACGAAATAAATACCTATAAATGGCATACAATTAATACATATAAATGATATAAAATTTCATTTTAATTACCGGCAAATTGAACATGCAAAACACACATGCAAAACTTGAACAAATGAATGAAAAGCTGGACTCCGACATGCAAAAATATATATGAATGAAGAAACAAATACATATAAATGGCATACAATAAATACATATAAATGATAAAAATTTTCATTTTAATTACCGGCAAATTGAACAGGTGCAAAAACACACATGCAAACATGAACAAATGAATGAAAAGCTGGACTGCGACATGCAAAAATATATATATGAATGAAGAAATAAATACATATAAATGGCATACAATAAATACATATAAATGATAAAAAATTTCATTTTAATTACCGGCAAATTGAACAGATGCAAAAACACATGCAAACAAGAACAAATGAATGAAAAGCTGGACACCGACATGCAAATATATATAAATGAATGACGAAACAAATACATATAAATGGCATACAATAAATACATATAAATGATAAACATTTTCATTTTAATTACCGGCAAATTGGACAGATGCAAAAACACATGCAAACATGAACAAATGAATGAAAAGCTGGACACCGATATGCAAACATATATATGACTGACGAAACAAATACATATAAATGACATACAATAAATACATATAAATGATAAAAATTTTCATTTGAATTACCGGCAAATTGAACAGATGCAAAAACACACATGCACGGTAAGACGAAAAATTCAAAACGAAACAGCTTTGGATATAACAACAACAAGGCAAACGAAATAAGGCAAATTTAACACAAGCTGAGGATATAACAACAACAACAACAACAAGGCAAACGAAATAAGGCCAATTTAACACCAGCTGATGAAAAAAAAATAAAGAAAAAAAAATATTCATGGCAGATCAACTCAATAAAGATCTTGTCGTAAACAAACGCCCGAAATATAAACACAAGAACACACACATCTAAGACCCACTAAAAGACCAACTCAAGCAACAAAAACACCTGATAAACCAACAAACAAAACACCAATTAACCAATGGAAAAGTCCAACAAAAGAAACCTCTTCTATAAATATAAAAACCGAAACAAACAAAACAAAACAAAAAAACTTAAAAAGCCAATAAAGCAAACATTATCCCCTCACGAAACACAAACAGAGGAAACTACCACACACGCACCTAAAATACCGGATAGTACGCAAAAAAGCAAAACCACCAGAAAAAAATGTACCGGTTACCACCCAGGAAATCCTGTCGTAATGCTCAGATGTGAGCTAGTGGCAGTCATAGGAGAAAGAAAAAGAACAGTGGCAATAATGAGACAGACCTGAGCTCTGTACGTATTCGGGGGTAGCTAGTTCTTGTTCATGCATCACATATTTTGGACAGTGGAAATTTGGTGCGAGGCGGACCGTCCATGCTACTAAACCCTATTGGTTTCATTGGCCGACAGGGCTTGAGATGTCATTTTATCTCAATGTCGGGTAACAGTCCGTCAAAATTGTAAGCAACGTCTCCAAAGTGACCTTTATAGTGTCGACGGGGGCGTTAAACCTCAAATCAAACAATGGAAATTTATATTCTTGAAGGGCCATGACACTTGAATAAGACAAAGCCTATCAGCATATGTACAAGACTGAAACACAACAACCAGATGCCAATTCGCAAATTCTAGTAAACCGGCAACTGGTAGGCAGCTGCCAATTAGATTTTAAAGGGTTTTAGAGCATTACACCTGCAGAGGCAACTGGCAAACTGAAGCCAAATTCGCAAAATTCTATTGCATTTGCAACTGGCAAGTGGCAGCCAGCGGTCAATTCGATTTGAGAGAGTTTTAGTGTATAACAACTGAATAAGCAGTTGGCAAAAGGCAACCAGATGCCAATTCTCAATTCTAGTGAATTGGCAGCATACAAATGGCAGCCAGCTGCTGATTCGATTCGAGAGGGTATTAGGGCATTACAACTGAGTATATTCGGCCTCCGCCCATCGGGGCTTGAAGAAATAGATGGACAACAATAAAAGATAACAATAAACGGCAACAAGATGCCAATTCGCAAATTCTAGTGAATTGGCAACTTGCATCTGGCTGCTGCCAATTGGATTTGACAGGATTTAAGGGCATTACAACTGCATAGGCAACTGGCAAACGGCAACCACATGCTGCTTCCGAAGTTCTAGTGAATTGGCAACTGGTAACTGACATCCAGCTGCCAATTCGATTTTAGTTTTAGTGTATAACAACTGAAAAGGCAACTGGCACAACGCAACCAGAAGCCGATTCGAAAATTCTAGTAAATTGGCAACTGGCAACCAGCTGCCAATTAGATTTGAGAGGGTTTTAGAGCATGGCACGTGAACAGGCACAACGGCCGTCAGATGCCGATTCACAAATTCTAGTAAATTGGCAACTGGCAGCCAGTTGCCAATTCGATTTGAGAGGGTTTTAGAGCATTGCAAGTTAACAGGCACCTGGCATACGGCCGTGAGATGCCGATTCGATTTGAGAGAATTGTAGAGTATAACTGAACACACAGCTGGCAAACGGCAGCCAGATGCCTATTCGCAAATTCTAGTGAATTGGCAACTGTAAACTGGCAACGGGCTGCCAATTCAATATGAGAGCGTTTTTCAATAAAACAAATAAATAGGCAAATGACAAACGGCAACCAGATGCATATTCGCAAATTCTAGTGAACTGACATCTGGTAGCAAGCTGCCAAATCGATTTGAGAGGATTATAGAGTATAACAACTGAACAGGCAGCTGACAAACGGCAGCCAGATGCCTATTCGCAAATTCTGGTGAATTGGCAACTGGCAACCAGCTGCCAAGTCAATATGAGAGCGTTTTAAAATATAACTAAATAGGCAACTGACAAACGGCAACCAGATGCCTATTCGCATATACTAGTGAACTGGCATCTGGTAGCCAGCTGCCAAATCGATTTGAGAATTTTAGAGCATTAGTTTATACTAGTTGATACTAATTTATTTTAGTTCGATTGCGATGGAAGCTTCAAGCTTAATTAATCGCTAATTTTAGAGCTCTGCAGCTGAATGGGGAACCGGCAAACGGCAGCCGGATGCCGATTCGCAAATTCTAGTGAATTGGCAACTTGCAACTGGCAGCCAGCTGTCAATTCGATTTGAGAAGGTTTTAGAGCATTACAACTAAATAGGCAACCGGCAAACGGGGGTAGCGAGGACAATCAATGTTATACCTGTATAACACCTTGAAAACATCGTGATTAGCCCGCAATCCACTCAATCGGCATGTTTTCGCGGGGGTCGTCACTGATTTGATTATTTTGGTCACTTTTTAAAGTAGCTTTGAGCGGGAACAAAATGATTATAGCGGGTACACTGTAACAACTGAATTTGCAACTGGTAAACGACAGCCAGATGCCAATTCGATAATTCTAGTGAACTGGTAACTAGCAACTGGCAGCCAGCTGCAAACTCGATTTGAGAAGGTTTCAGAGTACAACAACTAAATAGGCAACTGGCAACCAGAGGCCAATTCGCAAATTCTATTGAACTGGCAATTGGCAACCAGCTGCCAAGTCGACTTGAGAGGGTTTTACAGAATTAGAACTGAATAGGCAATTGTCAACGGCACCAGATGCCGATTCGTAAATTCTAGTAAATTGGCAAATGGCAGCTAGTAGCCAGCTGCCAATTCAATTTGACAGTGCTGTAGAGGCAACTGGGAACTCGCAGCTAGATGCTAGTTCGATTTGAGAGATTTTAAGAGTATAAAAACAGAACAGGCAACTGGTGAACGGCCACCAGATGCCCATTTTCAAATTCTAGTGAACTGGCAATAGGCAACTGGCAGCCAGCATCCATTTCGATTTGAGAGGGTTTAAGGGTATAATAAGTGAATAGGTAACTGGTCAACGGCAGGGTGATACCTAAACGTAAATTCTGCCAATTCGATTTTAGAGGGTTTTAGAGTAAACGGTTGAATTGACAACTGGCAAACGGCAACCAGATGACAGTTCGAAAATTCTAGTGAATTGGCAACTGGCAGCTGGAAGCCAGTTGTAAATTCAATTTGAAAGTGTTTTAGAGCATTACAACTGACAACGTGCAAACGGCAGCCAGATGCCGATTCGCAAATTCTAGCTAGGCACCCAGCTGCCAATTCTATATGGAAGGGTTTTAGAGCAATACAACTGAAAAGACAACTGGTAAACGGCACCCAGATGCCGATTCGCAAATTCCAGTGAATTGACAACTGCTAATTCGATTTGAAAAGATGTTAGTGAATAATAACTGAATAGGCAACTGGTACACGGCAACCAGATGCCGATTTGCTAATTCTAGTCAAATGGCAACTGACAACAGGCAGCCAGTTGCCAATACGATTTCAGAGGGTTTTAGACTATAACAACTAAACAAGCAGCTGCCAAACGGCAGCCCGACGCCTATTTGCAAATTCTAGTGAACTGGCAACTGGCAACAGGCAGCCAACTGCTAATTCTATTTGAAACGGTTTTAGAATATAACACTTGAATAGGCAACTGGCAAACGGCAACGAGATGCCAATTCTCGAATTCTAGTGAATGGCAACCAGGTACTAATTCGATTTGAGATGGTTTTAGAACATAACAACTGAGTATATTCGGCCCAACGCCCATCGGGGCTGGAATAAATAGTTGGGCTGCATGATGCTTTGCTTCCACACAGAGCTGCAACCGACCCGCACACGAGTACTGGTAAACCGCTTAGAGGATATGAGCCTGCCCAGGCAAAGCGGTGCGAGTCGGCCCGTCCATGCTTATAAACTCAATGGTTTTCTTTGGGCAGCCGTGCTTGAAATGTCATTTTATCTTACCGTCGGGTAAAAGTCCCACAAAATTGTCAGCAACGTCTCCAAAATGACCTTTACAGCGTTGACGGGGGCGTTAAACCTCAGATCAATCAATCAAACAAACAAACAACTGAATATAAAACTGGCATAAGGCAACCAGATACCGATTCACAAAATTCATGTGAATTGGCAGCTGGCAACTGGCAGCCAGATGCAAAATCGATTTGAGAGGGTTTTAAAGCATCGCAACTGAATAGGCAACTGGCAAACGGCGGCCAGATGCCGATTTGTAAATCCTAGTGAATTGGCAACCAGCAACCGAAAGCCAGCTGCCAATTCGATTTGAAAGAGTTTAAGTGTATAACAACTGAATAGGCAACTCGCATACGGCATCCAGATATTCGCAAATTCTAGTGAATTAGCACTGAATTCTATTTGAGTGGGTTTTATGATATAACAACTGAATAGACAACTGGCAAAAAGCAGCTTGATGCCTAATCGAAAATTCTAGTGAATTGGCAACTGGCAACTGGCAGCCAGCTACCAATTCGATTTCAGAATGTTTCAGAGTATATAAACTGAAAGGCAACTGGCAAACGGCAACCCGGTGCCAATTCGCAAATTCTAGTGAAATGACAACGGGCAATTGACAGCCAGATGCCGATTCGGAAATTCTAGTGACTTGGCTACTAGTAACTAGCAGACAGCTGCCGATTCTATTTCAGAGGGTTTTGAGCATTACAACTGAAAAAGCAAATGTCAAACGGCCGATTCGATAATTCTACTGAATTGCAAACTGGCAACTGGCAGTCGACTGCCAATTCGATTTGAGAGGGTTTTAAAGAAAAACAACTGAAAAGGCAACTGACACCCAGCTGCCCATTAAAGAGAGTTTTACAGTATTACAATTGAATAGGCATCTGTCAAACGGCAGCCAGATGCCGATTCGTAAATTATAGTGAATTGGCAACTTGGAACTGGCAGCCAACTGTCAATTCTATTTGAGAGGGTTTTAGAGTATAACAACTGAATAGGTAACCGGCAAACAACAATCAGATGCCAATTTGCAAATTTTGGTGAATTGGAATTTGGCAACTGGTAGCAAACGACAATACGATTTGAGAGAGTTTAACTGTTAACGGCAGCCAGATACCGAAACGTAAATCTTTTTGAATTCGCAAATGGCGACTGGCAGCCAGCTACCAATTCGATTTAAGAGGGTATTGGAGTAAACAACTGAATAGGCAACTGGCAAACGGCAACTAATGACAATTCGCAAATTCTAGTAAATTGGCAACTGGAAGCAAACCGCTTTCAGAGGGTTTTAGAGAATACTACCTGAAAAGGCAACATGCAAACGGTAGCCAGATGCCGATTCGCAAAATCCTATTGAATTGGCAACTGGCAAGTGGCAGTGACCTGCCAATTTGATAAGGTACCAACCCGTGAAAAAATGGACATGCATGAACAAAGTGGACATAAATAAATACAAAGAAAAGGAATGAAAAAAGAAGATGTGCGTGAAAAGGGTTGAAAAGGTACCTGTCCGTGAAAGAAGAAGATGTGCGTGATAAGGATAGTCACGAAGATAAATTTACACTGACGTGAAAGAAAAATAAATAAGGCAACAATGAAGGAATGAAAAAAAAAGATGTGCGTGAAAAGGGTTGAAAAGGTACAAGCCCGTGAAAGCAGAAGATGTGCGTGAAAATGATAATCACGAAGCAAAATGTACACTGATATGAAAGAAAAATAGATAAGGCAACAATCCGTGAAAAAAGTGGACATCCGTGAAAAAAGTGGACATCCGTGAAAAAAGTGGACTTAAAAAAAGTAAATAGGAAAGCAATGAAAAACGAGATGTGCGTGAAAGGGGTTGAAAAGGTACCAGTCCGTGAAAGCAGAAGATGTGCGTGAAAAGGATATTCACGAAGAAAATTGTACACTGACGTGAAAGAAAAACAGATAAGCAACAATCCCAGAAAAAGTGGACATGCGTGATAAAAGTGGACAATCATAAAGAAATGCAAAATAAAGGAATGAAAAAAGATGGATGTGCGTGAAAAGGGTTGAAAAGGTACCAGTCTGAGAAAGAAGAAGATGCGCGTGAAAAGGATAATCCCGAAGAAAAATGTAGACTGACCTGAAAAATAGACAAGGCACCAATCCGTGAAAAAAGTGGACAGGCGTGAAAAACGTAGACATAAACAAATACAAAGAAAAGGAATTAAAAAAGATGTGCGTGAAAAGGGTTGAAAGGTACCAGTCCGTGAAAGAAGTTGTGCGTATAACGGATAATCCCGAATATAAATGTACACTGACGTGAAAGAAAAACAGATAAGGCACGAATCCGTGAAAAAGTGGACATCCGTGAAAAAAGTGGACATAAAGAAATACAAAGAAAAGGAATGAAAAAAGATGGATGTGCGTGAAAAGGGTTGAAAGGTACCAGTCCGTGAAAGAAGATGTTGTGCGTGAAAAGGATAATCATGAAGATGAATGTACACTGACATGAAAGAAAAAAAAAAGATAAGGCAACAATCCGTTAAAAAGTGGACATGCGTGATAAAGGTGGACATAAAGAAATGCAAAAAAAAAGGAATGAAAAAAGAAGATGTGCGTGAAAAGGGTTGACAAGGTACGTGTCCGTGAAAGAAAAAGATGTTCGTGATAAGGATAATCACGAAGAAAAATGTACACTGACGTGGCGGAAAAATAGATAAGGCAACAATCCGTGAAAAAAATGGACTCCGTGAAAAAAGTGGACATAAAGAAATACAAAGGATAGGAATGAAAAAAGAAGATGTGCGTGAAAAAGATTGAAAAGGTACCAGTCCGTGAAAGCAGAAGATGTGCGTGAAAAGGATAATCACGAATAAAAATGTACACTTACGTCAAGAGAAAACACATAAGGCAACAATCCGTGAAAAAAGTGCACATGCGTGAAAAAAATGGACATAAAGAAATGCAAAATAAAGGAATGAAAAAAGATGGATGTGCGTGAAAATGGTTGAAAATGTACCAGTCTGAGAAAGAAGTAGATGTGCGTGAAAAGGATAATCCCGAAGATAAATGTACACTTACGTGAAAGGAAAATAGAAGGCACCAATCCGTGAAAAAGTGGACATCCGTGAAAAAAGTGGACATAAAGAAATACATAATAGGGGAATGAAAAAAGGATGGATGTGCGTGAGGTTTGAAAAGGTACCCGTCTGAGAAAAAAGAAGATGCGCGTGAAAAGTATAATCCCGAAGAAAAATGTAGACTGACCTGAAAGAAAAATAGAAAAGGCACCAATCCGTGAAAAAAGTGTACAGGCGTGAAAAAAGTAGACATAAAGAAATACAAAGAAAATGAATGAAAAAGGAAGATGTGCGTAAAAAGGGTTGAAAGGTACCAGTCCGTGAAAGCAGAAGATGTGCGTGAAAAGGATAATCGAGAAGAAAAATGTACACTGACCTGAAAGAAAACAGATAAGGCAACAATCCGTGAAAAAAGTGCACATGCATGAAAAATGTGGACATAAAGAAACGCAAAATAAAGGAATGAAGAAAGATTGATGTGCGTGAAAATGGTTGAAAAGGTACCAGTCCGAGAAAGAAGATTTGTTTGTTTGTTTGATTTGAGGTTTAACGTCCCCGTCAACACTAAAGGTCATTTTGGAGACGTTGCTTCCACTTTTACCCGACATTGAGATGAAATGACATCTCAAGCCCTGTCGCCTAATGAAACCAATAGGGTTTATTAGCATGCACGGTCCGCCTCGCACCGCGGTTCCTGGAAAGGCATAGATCCCCCAAGCGGTTTACCAGTACTAGTGTGCGGGCCGGAGTCAGCTCTGCGTTGAAGCAGCATGCAGCCCATATATTTCTTCAAGCCCCTATTGGCGGGGCGGTCCGAGAAAGAAGAAAATGTGCGTGAAAAGGATAATCCCGAAAATTGTACATCGACGTGAAAGAAAAAAAAATAAGGCACCAATCCGTGACAAAGTGGACATCCGTAAAAAAGTGGAAAAAAGAAATGCAACATAAAGGAATGAAAAAAAGATGGATGTGCACGAAAAGGGTTGAAAAGGTACCAGTCCGAGAAAGAAGAAGATGCGCGTGAAAAGGATCATGCCGAAGAAAAATGTGTACTGACCTGAAAGAAAAATAGACAAGGCACCAATCCGTGAAGAAAGTGGACAGGCGAAAAAAAAGTAGGCATAAAGAAATACAAAGAAAAGGAGTGAAAAAAGAAGATGTGGCTGAAAAGGACTGACAAGGTACCAGTCCGTGAAAGCAGAAGATGACGGTGAAAAGGATAATCACGAAGAAAAATGTACACTAACGTGAAAGAAAAAAGATAAGGCAACAATCCGTGAAAAACGTGCACATGCGTGAAAAAAGTGGACATAAAGAAATGCAAAATAAAGGAATGAAAAAAGATGGATGTGCCTGAAAATGGTTGAAACTGTACCAGTCTGAGAAAGAAGTAGATGTGCGTGAAAAGGATAATCCCGAAGATAAATGTACACTTACGTGAAAGAAAAATAGAAAAAGTGGACATCCGTGAAAAAAGTGGACATAAAGAAATACATAATAAAGGAATGAAAAAAGATGGATGTGCGTGAAAAGGTTTCAAAAGGTACCAGTCTGAGAAAGAAGAAGATGCGCGTGAAAAGGATAATCCCGAAGAAAAATGTAGACTGACCTGAAAGAAAAATAGACAAGGCACCAATCCGTGAAAAAAGTGGACAGGTGTGAAAAAAGTAGACATAAAGAAATACAACGAAAAGGAATGAAAAAAGAAAATGTACGTGAAAAGGGTTGAAAGGTACCAGTCCGTGAAAGCAGAAGATGTGCGTGAAAGGATAATCACGAAGAAAAATGCACACTGAAATCAAAGAAAACAGATAAGGCAACAATCCGTGAAAAAATGGCACAAAAAGTGGACATAAAGAAATGCAAAATAAAGGAATGACAAAATATGGATGTGCGTGAAAAGGGTTGAAAAGGTACCAGTCCGAGAAAGAAGAAGTTGTGCGTGAAAAGGATAATCCCGAAAATTGTATACCGACGTGAAAGAAAAATAGATAAGGCACTAATCCGTGAAAAAGTTGACATCCGTGAAGAAAGTGGACATAAAGAAATGCAAAATAAAGGAATGAAAAAAGATGGATGTGCGTGAAAAGGGTTGAAAAGGTACCAGTCCGAGAAAGAAGAAGATGCCAGTGAAAAGGATAATCCCTAAGAAAAATGTATACTGACCTGAAAGAACAATAGACAAGGCACCAATCCGTGAAAAAAGTGGAGAGGCGAGAAAAAAGTAGACAAAGAAATACAAAGAAAAGGAGTGAAAAAAGAAGATGTGCGTGAAAAGGGATTAAAAGGTACCTGTCCGTGAAAGCAGAAGATGTGCGTAAAAAGGATAATCTCGAAGAAAAATGTACACCAACGTGAAAGAAAAACAGATAAGGCAACAATCCGTGAAACAAGTGGACATGCCTGAAAAAAGTGGACATAAAGAAATGCAAAATAAAGGAATGAAAAAAGATGGATGTGCGTGAAAAGGGTTGAAAAGGTACCAGTCTGAGAAAGAAGAAGATGCGCGTGAAAAGGATAATCCCGAAGAAAAATGTAGACTGACCTGAAAAATAGACAAGGCACCAATCCGTGAAAAAAGTGGACAGGCGTGAAAAACGTAGACATAAACAAATACAAAGAAAAGGAATTAAAAAAGATGTGCGTGAAAAGGGTTGAAAGGTACCAGTCCGTGAAAGAAGAAGTTGTGCGTATAACGGATAATCCCGAATATAAATGTACACTGACGTGAAAGAAAAACAGATAAGGCACGAATCCGTGAAAAAGTGGACATCCGTGAAAAAAGTGGACATAAAGAAATACAAAGAAAAGGAATGAAAAAAGATGGATGTGCGTGAAAAGGGTTGAAAGGTACCAGTCCGTGAAAGAAGATGTTGTGCGTGAAAAGGATAATCATGAAGATGAATGTACACTGACATGAAAGAAAAAAAAAAGATAAGGCAACAATCCGTTAAAAAGTGGACATGCGTGATAAAGGTGGACATAAAGAAATGCAAAAAAAAAGGAATGAAAAAAGAAGATGTGCGTGAAAAGGGTTGACAAGGTACGTGTCCGTGAAAGAAAAAGATGTTCGTGATAAGGATAATCACGAAGAAAAATGTACACTGACGTGGCGGAAAAATAGATAAGGCAACAATCCGTGAAAAAAATGGACTCCGTGAAAAAAGTGGACATAAAGAAATACAAAGGATAGGAATGAAAAAAGAAGATGTGCGTGAAAAAGATTGAAAAGGTACCAGTCCGTGAAAGCAGAAGATGTGCGTGAAAAGGATAATCACGAATAAAAATGTACACTTACGTCAAGAGAAAACACATAAGGCAACAATCCGTGAAAAAAGTGCACATGCGTGAAAAAAATGGACATAAAGAAATGCAAAATAAAGGAATGAAAAAAGATGGATGTGCGTGAAAATGGTTGAAAATGTACCAGTCTGAGAAAGAAGTAGATGTGCGTGAAAAGGATAATCCCGAAGATAAATGTACACTTACGTGAAAGGAAAATAGAAGGCACCAATCCGTGAAAAAGTGGACATCCGTGAAAAAAGTGGACATAAAGAAATACATAATAGGGGAATGAAAAAAGGATGGATGTGCGTGAGGTTTGAAAAGGTACCCGTCTGAGAAAAAAGAAGATGCGCGTGAAAAGTATAATCCCGAAGAAAAATGTAGACTGACCTGAAAGAAAAATAGAAAAGGCACCAATCCGTGAAAAAAGTGGACAGGCGTGAAAAAAGTAGACATAAAGAAATACAAAGAAAATGAATGAAAAAGGAAGATGTGCGTAAAAAGGGTTGAAAGGTACCAGTCCGTGAAAGCAGAAGATGTGCGTGAAAAGGATAATCGAGAAGAAAAATGTACACTGACCTGAAAGAAAACAGATAAGGCAACAATCCGTGAAAAAAGTGCACATGCATGAAAAATGTGGACATAAAGAAACGCAAAATAAAGGAATGAAGAAAGATTGATGTGCGTGAAAATGGTTGAAAAGGTACCAGTCCGAGAAAGAAGATTTGTTTGTTTGTTTGATTTGAGGTTTAACGTCCCCGTCAACACTAAAGGTCATTTTGGAGACGTTGCTTCCACTTTTACCCGACATTGAGATGAAATGACATCTCAAGCCCTGTCGCCTAATGAAACCAATAGGGTTTATTAGCATGCACGGTCCGCCTCGCACCGCGGTTCCTGGAAAGGCATAGATCCCCCAAGCGGTTTACCAGTACTAGTGTGCGGGCCGGAGTCAGCTCTGCGTTGAAGCAGCATGCAGCCCATATATTTCTTCAAGCCCCTATTGGCGGGGCGGTCCGAGAAAGAAGAAGATGTGCGTGAAAAGGATAATCCCGAAAATTGTACATCGACGTGAAAGAAAAAAAAATAAGGCACCAATCCGTGACAAAGTGGACATCCGTAAAAAAGTGGAAAAAAGAAATGCAACATAAAGGAATGAAAAAAAGATGGATGTGCACGAAAAGGGTTGAAAAGGTACCAGTCCGAGAAAGAAGAAGATGCGCGTGAAAAGGATCATGCCGAAGAAAAATGTGTACTGACCTGAAAGAAAAATAGACAAGGCACCAATCCGTGAAGAAAGTGGACAGGCGAAAAAAAAGTAGGCATAAAGAAATACAAAGAAAAGGAGTGAAAAAAGAAGATGTGGCTGAAAAGGACTGACAAGGTACCAGTCCGTGAAAGCAGAAGATGACGGTGAAAAGGATAATCACGAAGAAAAATGTACACTAACGTGAAAGAAAAAAGATAAGGCAACAATCCGTGAAAAACGTGCACATGCGTGAAAAAAGTGGATATAAAGAAATGCAAAATAAAGGAATGAAAAAAGATGGATGTGCCTGAAAATGGTTGAAACTGTACCAGTCTGAGAAAGAAGTAGATGTGCGTGAAAAGGATAATCCCGAAGATAAATGTACACTTACGTGAAAGAAAAATAGAAAAAGTGGACATCCGTGAAAAAAGTGGACATAAAGAAATACATAATAAAGGAATGAAAAAAGATGGATGTGCGTGAAAAGGTTTCAAAAGGTACCAGTCTGAGAAAGAAGAAGATGCGCGTGAAAAGGATAATCCCGAAGAAAAATGTAGACTGACCTGAAAGAAAAATAGACAAGGCACCAATCCGTGAAAAAAGTGGACAGGTGTGAAAAAAGTAGACATAAAGAAATACAACGAAAAGGAATGAAAAAAGAAAATGTACGTGAAAAGGGTTGAAAGGTACCAGTCCGTGAAAGCAGAAGATGTGCGTGAAAGGATAATCACGAAGAAAAATGTACACTGAAATCAAAGAAAACAGATAAGGCAACAATCCGTGAAAAAATGGCACAAAAAGTGGACATAAAGAAATGCAAAATAAAGGAATGACAAAATATGGATGTGCGTGAAAAGGGTTGAAAAGGTACCAGTCCGAGAAAGAAGAAGTTGTGCGTGAAAAGGATAATCCCGAAAATTGTATACCGACGTGAAAGAAAAATAGATAAGGCACTAATCCGTGAAAAAGTTGACATCCGTGAAGAAAGTGGACATAAAGAAATGCAAAATAAAGGAATGAAAAAAGATGGATGTGCGTGAAAAGGGTTGAAAAGGTACCAGTCCGAGAAAGAAGAAGATGCCAGTGAAAAGGATAATCCCTAAGAAAAATGTATACTGACCTGAAAGAACAATAGACAAGGCACCAATCCGTGAAAAAAGTGGAGAGGCGAGAAAAAAGTAGACAAAGAAATACAAAGAAAAGGAGTGAAAAAAGAAGATGTGCGTGAAAAGGGATTAAAAGGTACCTGTCCGTGAAAGCAGAAGATGTGCGTAAAAAGGATAATCTCGAAGAAAAATGTACACCAACGTGAAAGAAAAACAGATAAGGCAACAATCCGTGAAACAAGTGGACATGCCTGAAAAAAGTGGACATAAAGAAATGCAAAATAAAGGAATGAAAAAAGATGGATGTGCGTGAAAAGGGTTGAAAAGGTACCAGTCCGAGAAAGAAGAAGATGCGCGTGAAAAGGATAATCCCGAAGAAAAATGTAGATGACCTGAAAGAAAAACAGACAAGGCACCAATCCGTGAAAAAGTGGACAGTCGTGCAAAAAGTAGACAAAGGAATACATCTGCGTGAAAAGGGTTGAAAGGTACCAGTGCGTGAAAGACGAACATGTGCGTGAGAAGGATAATCACGAAGATAAATGTACACTGACGTGAAAGAAAAATAGTTAAGGCAACAATCCGTGAAAAAGTGGACATGCGTGAAAAAGTAGACATAACGAAATACAAAGAAAAGGAAAGAAAAAAGATGTTCGTGAAAAGGGTTGAAAAGGTACGTGTCCGTGAAAGCAGAAGATGTGCGTGATAAGGATAATCACGAAGTAAAATGACGTGAAAGTAAAATAGATAGGCAACAATCTGTGAAAAAAGTGGACATCCTTGAAAAAAGTTGACATAAAGAAATACAAATGAAAGGAATGAAAAAAGAAGATGTGCGTGAACAAGTGTGAAAAGGTACAAGTCCGTGAAAGCAGAAGATGTGCGTGAAAAGGATAATCACGAATGAAAATTTACACTGACGTGAACGAAAACAGATTAGGCAACAATCCGTGAAAAAAGTGGACAAGCGTGAAAAAAGTGGACATAAAAAATGCAAAATAATGAAAAGGATAATCACGAATAAAATTGTACACTGACGTGAAAGAAAAACAGAAAAGGCAACAATCCTTGAAAAAAGTGGACATGCGTGAAAAAAGTGGACATAAAGGAATACATAATAAAGGAATGAAAAAAGGTGGATGTGCGTGAAAAGGGTTGGAAAGGTACCAGTCCGAGAAAGAAGTAGGTAGACTGGCGTGAAAGTAAAATAGATGAGGCACCAATCCGTGAAAAAAGTGAACATGTGTGAAAAAAGTGGACATCCGTGAAAAAAGTGGACACCCGTGAAAAAAGTTGACATAAAGAAATACAAAGGAAATGAATGAAAAAAGAAGACATGCGTGAAAAGGGTTGAAAAGGTACCAGCCTGTGAAAGCAGATGTGCGTGAAAAGGATAATCACGAAGAAACATGTACACTTACGTAACAGAAAAACAGATAAGCAACAAACCGTGAAAAAAGAGGCAAGCGTGAAAAAGTGGACATGAAGAAATGCAAAATAAAGGAATGAAAAAAGATGAAAGTGCGTGAAAAGGGTTGAAAAAGTACCTGTCAGAGAAAGAAGAAGATGCGCGTGAAAAGAATAATCCCAAAGAAAAATGTAGACTGACGTGAAAGAAAAATAGATAAGGCAACAATCCGTGAAAAAAGTGGACAGGCGTGCAAAAAGAAGACATAAGAAATACAAAGAAAAGGAAAGAAAAAAGAAGATGTGCGTGAAAAGGGTTGAAAAAGTACCAGTCGATGAAAGAAGAAGATATGCGTGAAAAGGATAATCAAGATAAAAAAATGTACACTGACGTGAAAGAAAAATAGATAGGCAAAAATTCTTGAAAAAAAGTGGACATGCGTGAAAAAATGGGACATAAAGAAGTAAAATGAAAAGGAATGAAAAAAATGAAGATGTGCGTGAAAAGGATTGAAAAGGTACCTGCCCGTGAAAGAAGAAGATGCGCGTGAAAAGGATAATCCCGAAGAAAACTGCAGTCTGACGTGAAAGAAAAATAGATAATGTACCAATCCGTGAAACAAATGGACATGCGTAAACAAAGTGAACATAAAGAAATTCAAAGAAAAGGAATGAAAAAAGAAGATGTGCGTGAAACGGTTTGAAAAGGTACCTGTCCGTGAAAGAAGAAGATGTGCGTGACAAGGATAGTCACGAAGATAAATGTACACTGACGTGAAAGATAAATAGCTAAGGCAACAATCCGTAAAAAAGTGGACATCCGTGAAAAAAGTGGACATAAAGAAATAAAAAGGAAAGGAATGAAAAAAGAAGATATGCGTGGAAAGGGTTGAAAAGTGGTACAAGTCCATAAAAGCAGAAGATGTGCGTGAAAATGATAATCACGAAGCAAAATGTACACTGATGTGAAAGAAAAATAGTTAAGGCAACAATCCGTGAAAAAGTGGACATGCGTGAAAAAGTAGACATAACGAAATACAAAGATAAGGAAAGAAAAAAGAAGATGTTCGTGAAAAGGGTTGAAAAGGTACGTGTCCGTGAAAGCAGAAGATGTGCGTGATATGGATAATCACGAAAAAAATGTACACTGACGTGAAAGAAAAATAGATAGGCAAAAATCTGTGAAAAAAGTGGACATCCGTGAAAAAAGTGGACATAAAGAAATATAAAGGAAAGGATTGAAAAACGAAGATGTGCGTGAAAAAATGTGAAAAGGTACAAGTCCGTGAAAGCAGAAAGGATAATCACGAATAAAAATTTACACTGACGTGAAAGAAAACAGATTAGGCAACAATCTGTGAAAAAAGTGGACATGCCTGAAAAAAGTGGACATAAAGAAATGCAAAATAATGGAATGATAAAAGATGGATGTGCGTGAAAAGGAATGAAAAAGGTCCAAGCCCGAGAAAGAAGAAGATGTGCGTGAAAAGGATAATCCCGAAGATAAATGTACACTGACGTGAAAGAAAAATATATAAGGCACCAATCCGCGAAAAAGTGGACATCCGTGAAAAAGTGGACATCAGGAAATACAAAAAAAAAGGAATGAAAAAAGATGGATGTGCGTGAAAAGGGTTGAAAAGTTACCAGTCCGAGAAACTTTAAGAAGAAGATGTGCGTGAACAGGATAATCCTGAAGATAAATGTTCACTGACGTGAAAGAAAAATAGATAAGAAAACAATCCGTGAAAATAATGAACATCTGTGAAAAAAGTGGACATAAAGAAATGCTAAAAAAAAAGGAATGAAAAATGATGGATGTGCGTGAAAAGGGTTGAAAAGGTACCTGTCCGAGAAAGAAGAAGATGCGCGTGAAAAGGATAATCCCGAAGAAAAATGTAGACTGACATGAAAGGAAAAACAGATAAGGCACCAATCCGGAAAAAAGTGGACATCCGTGAAAAAAGTGGACATAAAGAAATACAAAGAAAAGGAATGAAAAAGAAGATGTGCATGAAAAGGGTTGAAAATGTACCAGTCCGTGAAAGCAGATGTGCGTGAAAAGGATAATCACGAAGAAAATTGTACACTGACGTGAAAGAAAAACAGAGAAGGCAACAATCCGTGAAAAAAGTGGACATGCGTGAAATAAGTGGACATAAAGGAATACATAATAAAGGAAAGAAAAAAGATGGATGTGCGTGAAAAGGGTTGAAAAGGTACTAGTCCGAGAAAGAAGTAGGTAGACTGGCGTGAAAGAAAAATAGATAAGGCACCAATCCGTGAAAAAAGTGAACATGTGTAAAAAAGTGGACATCCGTGAAAAAAGTGGACACCCGTGAAAAAAAGTTGACATAAAGAAATACAAAGGAAAGGAATGAAAAAAGAAGATGTGCGTGAAAAGGGTTGAAAAGTGGTACCAGTCTGTGAAAGCAGAAGATGTGCGTGAAAAGGATAATCACGAAGAAAAATGTACACTTACGTAAAAGAAAAACAGATAAGCAACAAACCGTAAAAAATGTGGACATGCGTGAAAAAAGTGGACATGAAGAAATGCAAAATAAAGGAATGAAAAAAGATGAAAGTGCGTGAAAAGGGTTGAAAAAGTACCTGTCAGAGAAAGAAGAAGATGCGCGTGAAAAGAATAATCCCAAAGAAAAATGTAGACTGACGTGAAAGAAAAATAGATAAGGCACCAATCCTTGAAAAAAGTGGACAGGCGTGAAAAAAGTAGACATAAGAAATACGAAGAAAAGGAATGAAAAAAGAAGATGTGCATGAAAAGGGTTGAAAAGGTACCAGTCCGTGAAAGAAGAAGATGTGCGTGAAACGGATAATCAAGATGAAAAATGTACACTGACGTGAAAGAAAAATCGATAAGGCAACAATTCGTGAAAAAAAGTGGACATGCGTGAAAAAAATGGGACACAAAGAAGTAAAATGAAAAGGAATAAAAAAAAGAAGATGTGCGCGAAAAGGATTGAAAAGGTACCTGTCCGTGAAAGAAGAAGATGCACGTGAAAAGGATAATCCCAAAGAAAACTGTAGTCTGACGTGACAGAAAAACAGATAATGTACCAATCCGTGAAAAAATGGACGTGCGTGAACAAAGTGGACATAAAGAAATTCAAAGTAAATGAATGAAAAAAGAAGATGTGCGTGAAACGGGTTGAACAGGTACCTGTCCGTGAAAGAAGAAGATATGTGGACATCTGTGAAAAAAGTGGGACTAAAGAAATACAAAGGAAAGGAATGAAAAAAGATGATGTGCGTGAAAAGGGTTGAAAAGTGGTACAATTCCATGAAAGCAGAAGATGTGCGTGGAAATGATAATCACGAAGCAAAATGTACACTTATAATGTAAGAAAAATAGATAAGGCAACAATCCTTGAAAAAGTGGACATGCGTGAAAAAAGTGGACATAACTAAATACATAGAAAAGGAATGTAAAACGAAGATGTGCGTGAAAAGGGTCGAAAAGGTACCTGTCCGTGAAAGAAGAAGATGTGCGTGATAAGGATAGTCACGAAATAAATGTACACTGACGTTAAAGATATATAGATAAGGCAACAATCCGTAAAAAAGTGGACATCCGTGGAAAAAAAAGTGGACATAAAGAAATAAAAAGGAAAGGAATGAAAAAAGAAGATGTGCGCGAAAAGGGTTAAAAAGGTACAAGTCCGTGAAAGTAGAAGATGTGCGAGAAAATGATAAACACGAAGCAAAATGTTCACTGACATATGAAAGAAAAATAGATAAGGCAACAATCCTGCAGAAAGTGGACATGCGTGATAAAGTGGACATAAAGAAATACAAAGAAAGGGAATGAGAAAGAAGATGTGCGTGAAAAGGGTTGAAAAGGTACCTATCCGTGAAAGAAGAAGATGTGCATGATAAGGGTAGTCACGAAGATAAATGTACACTTACGTGAAAGAAAAATAGATAAGGCAACATTCCGTGAAAATAAATGGACACCCGTGAAAAAAGTAGACATGAAGTAATAAATAGAAAAGGAATGGAAAAATAAGATGTGCGTGAAAAGGGTTGAAAAGGTACCAGTCCGTGAAAGCAGAAGATGTGCGTGAAAAGGATAATCACGAATATAAAAGTACACTAACGTGAAAGAAAACAGATAAGGCAACAATCCGTGAAAAAATGCACATGCGTGAAAAAAGTGGACATAAAGAAATGTAAAATTTAGGAATGAACAAGATGGATGTGCGTGAAAATGATTGAAAAGGTACCAGTCCGAGAAAGAAGAAGATGTGCGTGAAAAGGATAATCCTGAAGATAAATGTACACTGACGTGACAGAAAAATAGATAAGGCAACAATCCGCGAAAATAATGGACATCTGTGAAAAAATGGACATCAAGAAATACAAAATAAAGGAATGAAAAAAGTTGGATGTGCGTGAAAAGGATTGAAAGGTACCAGTCCGTGAAAGCAGAAGATGTGCGTGAAAAGGATAATCACGAAGAAAAATGTACACTGACGTGAAATAAAACAGATGTGCGCGAAAAGGATTGAAAGGTACCAGTCCGTGAAAGCAGAAGATGTGTGTGAAAAGGATAATCACGAAGAAAAATGTACACTGACGTGAAAGAAAACAGATAAGGCAACAATCCGTGAAAAAAATGCACATGCGTGAAAAAAGTGGACATAAAGAAATGTAAAAAAGGAATGAAAAAAGATCTATGTGTTTGTGAAAAGGGTTGAAAAGGTACCAGTCGGAGAAACAAGAAGATGTGCTTGAAAAGGATAACCCCGAAGAAAAGTAGATAAGGCACCATTCCGTGAAAAAGTGGACATGCGTGTAAAAAGTGGACATAAAGAAATGCAAAATAAAGGAATGAAAAAAAGATCGATCTGCGTGAAAAGGGTTGAAAATGTACAGTCCGAGGAAGAAGAAGATGCGCATAAAAAGGATAATCCCGAAGAAAAATTTAGACTGACATGACAGAAAAATAGACAAGGCACCAATCCGTGAAAAAGTGGACAGGAGAGAAAAAGTAGACATAAAGAAATACAAAGAAAAGGAATGAAAAAAGAAGATGTGCGGGAAAAGGGTTGAAAATGTACCAGTCCGTGAAAGAAGAAGATGTGCGTGAAAAGGATAATCAAGATGAAAAATGTACACTGACGTGAAAGAAAAATCGATAAGGCAACAATTCGTGAACAAAAGTGGACATGCGTAAAAAATGGGACTTAAAGAAGTAAAATGAAAAGGAATGAAAAAAGAAGATGTGCGTTAAAAGGATTGAAAAGGTACCTGCCCGTGAAAGAAGAAGATGCACGTGAAAAGGATAATCCCGAAGAAAACTGTAGACTGACCTGAAAGTAAATTAGACAAGACCAATCCGTGAAAAAAGTGGACAGCCGTGAAAAAGTAGACATAAAGAAATACAAAGAAAAGGAATGAAAAAAGAAGCTGTGCGTGCAATGGGTTTGAAAGGTACAAGTCCGTGAAAAAAAATATGTTCGTGAAAAGGATTATCACGAAGATAAATGTACACTGACGTGAAAGAAAAATAGATAAGGCAACAAACCGTGAAAAAGTGGACATGCGTAAAAAAAGTGGACAAAGAAATACAAAGAAAAGGAATGAAAAAAGAAGATGTGCGTGAAAAGGGTTGAAAAGGTACCTGCCCGTGAAAGAAGAAGATGCACGTGAAAAGGATAATCCCGAAGAAAACTGTAGACTGACCTGAAAGAAAATTAGACAAGGCAACAATCCGTGAAAAAAGTGGACAGCCGTGAAAAAGTAGACATAAAGAAATACAAAGAAAAGGAATGAAAAAAGAAGCTGTGCGTGAAATGGGTTTGAAAGGTACAAGTCCGTGAAATAAGAATATGTCCGTGAAAAGGATTATCACGAAGATAAATGTACACTGACGTGAAAGAAAAATAGATAAGGCAACAATCCGAGAAAAAAGTGGACATCCGTGAAAAAGTGGACATAAAGAAATACAAAGGAAAGGAATGAAAAAATAAGATGTACGTGAAAAAGGTTAAAAGGTACCTGTCCGTGAAAGCCGAAGATGCGCGTGAAAAGGATAATCATGAATAAAAATATACACTGACGTTAAAGAAAACAGATAAGGCAACAATCCGTGAAAAAAGTGCATACGCGTGAAAAAAGTGGACATAAAGAAATGCAAAATATAGGAATGAAAAAGGATGGATGTGCATGAAAAGGGTTGAAAAGGTACCAGCCCAAGTAAGATGTGCGGGAAAAGGATAATCCCGAAGATAAATGTACACTGACGTGAAAGAAAAATAGAAAAGGCACTAATCCGTGAAAAAAGTGGACATCCCTTAAAAAAGTGGACATAAAGAAATACAAAATAAAGGAATAAAAAAACAGATTGATGTGCGTTAAAAGGGTGGAAAAGATACCAGTCCGAGAAACTTTAAGAAGAAGATGTGCGTGAAAAGGATTATCCTGAAGATAAATGTACACTGACGTAAAAGTAAAATAGATAAGGCAACAGTCCGTGAAAATCAAGGACATCTGTGAAAAATGTGGACATAAAGAAATGCAAATTAAAGGAATGAAAAAAGATGGATGTGCGTGAAAAGGGTTGAAAAGGTACCTGTTCGAGAAAGAAGATGCGCGTGAAAAAGATAATCCCGAAGAAAAATGCAGACTGACATGAAAGGAAAAAAAGATAAGGCACCAATCCGTTAAAAAAGTAGACAACCGTGTAAAAAGGGGACATAAAGAAATTCAAAAGGGAAGAAATGAAAAAAGAAAATGTGCGTGAAAAGGGTGGAAAAGGTACAACACCGTGAAAGCAGAAGATGTGCGTGAAAAGGATAATCACGAAGAAAAATGTACACTGACATGCAAGAAAAACAGATAAGGCAACAATCCGTGAAAAAAGTGGACATGCGGGAAAAGTGAACATAAAGAAATACAAAATAAAGGAATGAAAAAAGATGGATGTGCGTGAAATGGTTGAAAAGGTACCAGTCCGAGAAAGAAGAAGGTAGACTGGCGTGAAAGAAAAAAAGACAAGGCACCAATCCGTGAAAAAAGAGGACAGGCGTGAAAAAAGTAGACATAAAGAAATACAAAGAAAAGGAATGAAACAAGAAGATGTGCGTGAAAAGGGTTGAAAAGGTGTCAGTCCGTGAAAGAAGAACATGTGCGTGAAACGGATGGTCACGAAGATAAATGTACACTGACGTGAAAGAAAAATAGAAAAGGCAACAATCCGTGAATAAAGTGGACATAACGAAATACAAAGAAGGAATGAAAAAAAAAGATGTGCGTGAAAAGGGTTGAAAAGGTACCAGTCCGAGAAAGAAGAAGATGTGCGTGAAAAGGATAATCACGAAGAAAAATGTTCAAGCAACAATCCTTGAAAAAAGTGGACATCCGTGAAAAAAGTGGACATGCGTGAAAAAAGTGGACATAAAGAAATACAAAGGAAAGGAATTGAAAAAGAAGACGTGCGTGAAAAGGGTTGAAACGGTACCAGTCTGTGAAAGCAGAAGATGTGAGTGAAAAGGATAATCACGAAGAAAAATGTGCACTGACGTGAAAGAAAAAGAGATAAGCAACAATCGCTGAAAAAAGTGGACATGCGTGAAGAAAGTCGACATAAAGAAATGCAAAATGAAGAAATGAAAAAAGACGGATGTGCGTGAAAAGGGTTGAAAAGGTACCTGTCCGAGAAAGAAGAAGATGCGCGTGAAAAGAATAATCCCGAAGAAAAATGTAGACTGACGTGAAAGAAATATAGATAAGGCACCAATCCGTGAAAAAAGTGGACATGCGTGAAAAAAGTAGACATAAGAAATACAAAGATATGGAATGAAAAAAGATGTGCGTAAAAAGGGTTGAAATTGTACCAGTCCGTGAAAGAAGAAGATGTGCGTGAAAAGGATAATCAAGAAGAAAAATGTACACTGACGTGCAAGAAAAACAGATAAGGCATCAATCCGTGAAAAAAGTGGACATGCGTGAAAAAGTGGACATAAAGAAATACAAAAAAAAAGGATTGAAAAAAAGATGGATGTGCGTGAAAAGGGTTGAAAAGGTACCTGTCAGAGAAAGAAGAAGGTAGACTGGCGTGAAAGAAAAAATAGATAAGGCACCAATCCGTGAAAAAAGAGGACAGGCGTGAAAAAAGTAGACATAAAGAAATACAAAGAAAAGGAATGAAACAAGAAGATGTGCGTGAAAAGGGTTGAAAAGGTGTCAGTCCGTGAAAGAAGAAGAAGATGTGCGTGAAAAGGATGGTCAAGAAGATAAATGTACACTGACGTGAAAGAAAAATAGATAAGGCAACAATCCGTGAATAAAGTGGACATAAAGAAATACAAAGAAGGAATGAAAAAAGAAGATGTGCGTGAAAAGGGTTGAAAAGGTACCAGTCCGAGAAAGAAGAAGATGTGCGTGAAAAGGATAATCACGAAGAAAAATGTTCAAGCAACAATCCTTGGAAAAAAGTGGACATCCGTGAAAAAAAGTGGACATGCGTGAAACAAGTGGACATAAAGAAGTACAAAGGAAAGGATGAAAAAAGAAGACGTGCGTGAAAAGGGTTGAAACGGTACCAGTCTGTGAAAGCAGAAGATGTGAGTGAAAAGGGTAAACACGAAGAAAAATGTACACTGACGTGAAAGAAAAACAGCTAAGCAACAATCCCTGAAAAAAGTGGACATGCGTGAAGAAAGTGGACATAAAGAAATGCAAAATAAAGAAATGAAAAAAAGATGGATGTGCGTGAAAATGGTCGAAAAGGTACCTGTCCGAGAAAGAAGAAGACGCGCGTGAAAAGAATAATCCCGAAGAAAAATGTAGACTGACGTGAAACAAACATAGATAAGGCACCAATCCATGAAAAAGTGGACATGCGTGAAAAAAGTAGACATAAGAAATACAAAGATATGGAATGAAAAAAGAAGATGTGCGTAAAAAGGGTTGAAAATGTACCAGTCCGGGAAAGAAGAAGATGTGCGTGAAAAGGAAAATCAAGAAGAAAAATGTACACAGACGTGAAAGAAAAATAGATAAGGCAACAATCCGTGAAAAAAGTGGACATGCGTGAAAAAGTGGACTTAAAGAAATACAAAATAAAGGAATGAAAAAAGATGGATGTGCGTGAAAAGGGTTGAAAAGGTACCAGTCCGAGAAAGAGGAAAGTAGACTGGCGTGAAAGAAAAATAGATAAGGCACCAATCCGTGAAAAAAGAGGACAGGCGTGAAAAAAGTAGACATAAAGAAATACAAAGAAAATGAATGAAACAAGAAGATGTGTGTGAAAAAGGATTGAAAAGGTGCCTGTCCGTGAAAGAAGAAGAAGATGTGCGTGAAACGGATGGTCACGAAGATAAATGTACACTGACGTGAAAGAAAAATAGATAAGGCAACAATCCGTGAATAAAGTGGACATAAAGAAATACAAAGAAGGAATGAAAAAAGAAGATGTGCATGAGAAGGGTTGAAAAGGTACCAGTCCGAGAAAGAAGAAGATGTGCGTGAAAAGGATAATCACGAAGAAAAATGTTCAAGCAACAATCCGTGAAAAAAGTGGACATCCGTGAAAAAAGTGGACATGCGTGAAAAAAGTGGACATAAAGAAATACAAAGGAAAGGAATGAAAAAAGATAACGTGCGTGAAAAGGGTTGAAACGGTACCAGTCTGGGAAAGCAGAAGACATGAGTGAAAAGGATAATCACGAAGAAAAATGTACACTGACGTGAAAGAAAAACAGATAAGCAACAATCCCTGAAAAAAGTGGACATGCGTGAAGAAAGTGGACATAAAGAAATGCAAAATAAAGAAATGAAAAAAGATGGATGTGCGTGAAAAGGGTAGAAAAGGCACCTGTCCGAGAAAGAAGAAGATGCGCGTGAAAAGAATAATCCCGAAGAAAAATGTAGACTGACGTGAAAGAAATATAGATAAGGCACCAATCCGTGAAAAAAGTGGACATGCTTGAAAAAAGTAGACATAAGAAATACAAAGATATGGAATGAAAAAAGAAGATGTGCGTAAAAAGGGTTGAAAATGTACCAGTCCGTGAAAGAAAAAGATGTGCATGAAAAGGATAATCAAGAAGAAAAATGTACACAGACGTGAAAGAAAAACAGATAAGGCAACAATCCGTGAAAAAAGTGGACATGCGTGAAAAAAGTGGACATAAGAATTACAAAGAAAAGGAATGGAAAAAGAAGATGTGCGTGAAAAGGGTTGAAAATGTACCAGTCGATGAAAGAAGAAGATGTGCGTGAAAAGGATAATCAAGATGAAAAATGTACACTGACGTGAAAGATAAATAGATATGGCAACAATTTTGAACAAAAGTGGACATGCGTGAAAAAAATGGGACATAAAGAAGTAAAATGAAAAGGAATGAAAAAATGAAGATGTGCGTGAAAAGGATTGAAAAGGTACCTGCCCGTGAAAGAAGAAGATGCGCGTGAAAAGGATAATCCCGAAGAAAACTGCAGTCTGACGTGAAAGAAAAATAGATAATGTACCAATCCGTGAAACAAATGGACATGCGTAAACAAAGTGGACATAAAGAAATTCAAAGAAAAGGAATGAAAAAAGAAGATGTGCGTGAAACGGTTTGAAAAGGTACCTGTCCGTGAAAGAAGAAGTTGTGCGTGATAAGGATAGTCACGAAGATAAATGAACACTGACGTGAAGGATAAATAGCTAAGGCAACAATCCGTAAAAAAGTGGACATCCGTGAAAAAAGTGGACATAAAGAAATAAAAAGGAAAGGAATGAAAAAAGAAGATGTGCGTGGAAAGGGTTGAAAAGTGGTACAAGTCCATAAAAGCAGAAGATGTGCGTGAAAAGGATAATCACGAAGCAAAATGTACACTGACGTGAAAGAAAAATAGTTAAGGCAACAATCCGTGAAAAAGTGGACATGCGTGAAAAAGTAGACATAAAGAAATACAAAGAAAAGGAAAGAAAAAAGAAGATGTTCGTGAAAAGGGTTGAAAAGGTACGTGTCCGTGAAAGGAGAAGATGTGCGTGATAAGGATAATCACGAAGAAAAATGTACACTGACGTGAAAGAAAAATATATAGGCAAAAATCTGTGAAAAAAGTGGACATCCGTGAAAAAAGTGGAAATAAAGAAATATAAAGGAAAGGATTGAAAAAAGAAGATGTGCGTGAAAAAGTGTGAAAAGGTACAAGTCCGTGAAAGCAGAAGATGTGCGTGAAAGGATAATCCCGAAGATAAATGTACACTGACGTGAAAGAAAAATATATAAGGCACCAATCCGCAAAAAAGTGGACATCCGTGAAAAAGTGGACATCAGGAAATACAAAATAAAGGAATGAAAAATGATGGATGTGCGTGAAAAGGGTTGAAAAGTTACCAGTCCGAGAAACTTTAAGAACAAGATGTGCGTGAACAGGAAAATCCTGGAGATAAATGTTCACTGGCGTGAAAGAAAAATAGATAAGGTAACAATCCTTGAAAACAGTGGACAGGCATGAAAAAAGTAGACATAAGAAATGCGAAGAAAAGGAATGAAAAAAGATGTGCGTGAAAAGGGATGAAAAGGTACCAGTCCGTGAAAGAAGAAGATGTGCGTGAAAAGGATAATCAAGATGAAAAATGTACACTGACGTGAAAGAAAAATAGATAAGGCAACAATTCGTGAAAAAAGTGGACATGTGTAAAAAATGGGACACAAAGAAGTAAAATGAAAAGGAATGAAAAAAAGATGTGCGTGAAAAGGATTGAAAAGGTACCTGCCAGTGAAAGAAGAAGATGCACGTGAAAAGGATAATCCCGAAGAAAACTGTAGTCTGACGTTAAAGAAAAAACAGATAATGTACCACCCCGTGAAAAAAAAATGGACATGCGTGAACAAAGTGGACATAAAGAAATTCAAAGTAAAGGAATGAAAAAAGAAGATGTGCGTGAAACGGGTAGAAAAGGTACCTGTCCGTGAAAGAAGATGTGCGTGATAAGGATAGTCACGAAAATAAATGTACACTGACGTGAAAGAAAAATAGCAAAGGCAACAATCCGTAAAAAAGTGGACATCCGTGAAAAAAGTGGACAGAAAGAAATACAAAGGAAAGGAATGAAAAAAGAAGATGTGCGTGTAAAGGGTTAAAAAGTGGTACAAGTCCATGAAAGCAGAAGATGTGCGTAAAAATGATAATCACGAAGCAAAATGTACACTGATAATGTAAGAAAAATAGATAAGGCAACAATCCTTGAAAAAGTGGACATGCGTGAAAAAAGTGGACATAACTAAATACATAGAAAAGGAATGTAAACAGAAGATGTGTGTGAAAAGGGTTGAAAAGGTACCTGTCCGTGAAAGAAGAAGAAGTGCGTGATAAGGATAGTCACGAAATAAATGTACACTGACGTGAAAGATAAATAGTTAAGGCAACAATCCGTAAAAAAAGTGGACATCCGTGAAAAAAGTGGACATAAAGAAATAAAAAGGAAAGGAATGAAAAAAGAAGATGTGCGTGAAAAGGGTTAAAAGGTACAAGTCCGTGAAAGTAGAAGATGTGCGCGAAAATGATTACCACGAAGCAAAATGTACACTGACATATGAAAGAAAAATAGATAAGGCAACAATCCTGCAAAAAGTGGACATGCGTGAAAAAAGTGGACATAAAGAAATACAAAGAAAAGGAATGAAAAATGCGTGAAAAGGGTTGAAAAGGTACCTATCCGTGAAAGAAGAAGATGTGCGTGATAAGGGTAGTCACGAAGATAAATGTACACTTACGTGAAAGAAAAATAGATAAGGCAACATTCCGTGAAAATAAATGGACACCCGTGAAAAAAGTAGACATGAAGAAATAAATAGAAAAGGAATGGAAAAATAAGATGTGCGTGAAAAGGGTTGAAAAGGTACCAGTCCGTGAAAGCAGAAGATGTGCGTGAAAAGGATAATCACGAATAAAAAAGTACACTAACGTGAAAGAAAACAGATAAGGCAACAATCCGTGAAAAAAATGTACATGCGTGAAAAAGTGGACATAACGAAATGCAAAATATAGGAATGAACAAGATGGATGTGCGTGAAAATGGTTGAAAAGGTACCAGTCCAAGAAAGAAGAAGATGTGCGTGAAAAGAATAATCCTGAAGATAAATGTACACTGACGTGACAGAAAAATAGATAAGGCAACAATCCGTGAAAATAATGGACATCTTTGAAAAAAATGGATATCAAGAAATACAAAATAAAGGAATGAAAAAAGTTGGATGTGCGTGAAAAGGATTGAAAGGTACCAGTCCGTGAAAGCAGAAGATGTGCGTGAAAAGGATAATCACGAAGAAAAATGTACACTGACGTGAAAGAAAACAGATAAGGCAACAATCCGTGAAAAAAATGCACATGCGTGAAAAAAGTGGACATTAAGAAATGTAAAAAAAGGAATGAAAAAGGATCTATGTGCGGGAAAAGGGTTGAAAAGGTACCAGTCGGAGAAAGAAGAAGATGTGCTTGAAAAGGATAATCCCGACAAATTGTACACTGACGTGAAAGAAAAGTAGATAAGGCACCATTCCGTGAAAAAGTGGACATGCGTGAAAAAAAGTGGACATAAAGAAATGCAAAATAAAGGAATGAAAAAAGATGGATGTGCGTGAAAAGGGTTGAAAAGGTACCAGTCCGCGGAAGAAGAAGGTGCGCATAAAAAGGATAATCCCGAAGAAAAATGTAGACTGACCTGACAGAAACATAGACAAGGCACCAATCCGTGAAAAAAGTGGACAGGAGAGAAAAAGTAGATATAAAGAAATACAAAGAAAAGGAATGAAAAAAAAAGATGTGCGTGAAAAGGGTTGAAAATGTACCAGTCCGTGAAAGAAGAAGATGCGCGTGAAAAGGATAATCAAGATGAAAAATGTACACTGACGTGAAAGAAAAATAGATAAGGCAACAATTCGTGAAAAAAAGTGGACATGCGTAAAAAATGGGACTTAAAGAAGTAAAATGAATAGGGAATGAAAAAAGAAGATGTGCGTGAAAAGGATTGAAAAGGTACCTGCCCGTGAAAGAAGAAGATGCACGTGAAAAGGATAATCCCGAAGAAAACTGTAAACTGATCTGAAAGAAAATTAGACAAGGCACCAATCCGTGAAAAAAGTGGACAGCCGTGAAAAAGTAGACATAAAGAAATACAAAGAAAAGGAATGAAAAAAGAAGCTGTGCGTGAAATGGGTATGAAAGGTACAAGTCCGTGAAATAAGAATATGTCCGTGAAAAGGATTATTACGAAGATAAATGTACACTGACGTGAAAGAAAAATAGATAAGGCAACAAACCGTGAAAAAGTGGACATTCGTAAAAAAAGTGGACATAAAGAAATACAAAGAAAAGGAATGAAAAAAGAAGATGTGCGTGAAAAGGGTTGAAAAGGTACGTGTACGTGAAAGAAGATGTGCGTGATAAGGATATTCACTAAGAAAAATGTACGCTGACGTGGAAAAAAATAGATAAGGCAACAATCCGTGAAAAAGTGGACATCCGTGAAAAAGTGGACATAAAGAAATACAAAGGAAAGGAATGAAAAAATAAAATGTACGTGAAAAAGGTTAAAAGGTACCATTCCGAGAAAGCAGAAGATGTGCGTGAAAAGGATAATCACGAATAAAAAAGTACACTGACGTTAAAGAAAACAGATAAGGCAACAATCCGTGAAAAAAGTGCATATGCGTGAAAAAAGTGGACATAAAGAAATGCAAAATATAGGAATGAAAAAGGATGGATGTGCATGAAAAGGGTTGAAAAGGTACCAGCTCAAGAAAGAAGAAGATATGCGGGAAAAGGATAATCCCGAAGATAAATGTACACTGACGTGAAAGAAAAATAGATAAGGCACCAATCCATGAAAAAAGTGGACATCCCTTAAAAAAAGTGGACATAAAGAAAAACAAAATAAAGGAATGAAACACAGATGGATGTGCGTTAAAAGGGTGGAAAAGGTACCAGTCCGAGAAACTTTAAGAAGACGATGTGCGTGAAAAGGATTATCCTGAAGATAAATGTACACTGACGTGATAGAAAAATAGATAAGGCAACAGTCCGTGAAAATCATGGACATCTGTGAAAAAAGTGGACATAAAGAAATGCAAATTAAAGGAATGAAAAACTGTGCGTGAAAAGGGTGGAAAAGGTACAAGTCCGCGAAAGCAGAAGATGTGCGTGAAAAGGATAATCACGAAGAAAAATGTACACTGACGTGCAAGAAAAGCAGATAAGGCAACAATCCGTGAAAAAGTGGACATGCGTGAAAAAGTGGACATAAAGAAATACAAAATAAAGGAATGAAAAAAAGATGGATGTGCGTGAAAAGGGTTGAAAAGGTACCAGTCCGAGAAAGAAGAAGGTAGACTGGCGTGAAAGAAAAATAGATAAGGCACCAATCCGTGAAAAAAGAGGACAGGCGTGAAAAAAGTAGACATAAAGAAATACAAAGAAAAGGAATGAAACAAGATGATGTGCGTGAAAAGGGTTGAAAAGGTGGCAGTCCGTGACAGAAGAAGAAGATGTGCGTGAAAAGGATGGTCACGAAGATAAATGTACACTGACGTGAAAGAAAAATAGATGAGGCAACAATACGTGAATAAAGTGGACATAAAGAAATACAAAGAAGGAATGAAAAAAGGAGATGTGGGTGAAAAGGGTTGAAAAGGTACCAGTCCGAGAAAGAAGAAGATGTGCGTGAAAAGGATAATCACGAAGAAAAATGTTCAAGCAACAATCCTTGAAAAAAGTGGACATCCGTGAAAAAAGTGGACATGCGTGAAAAAAGTGGACATAAAGAAATACAAAGGAAAGGAATTGAAAAAGAAGACGTGCGTGAAAAGTGTTGAAACGGTACCAGTCTGTGAAAGCAGAAGATGTGAGTGAAAAGGATAATCACGAAGAAAATTGTACACTGACGTGAAAGAAAAAGAGATAAGCAACAATCCCTGAAAAAATTGAAAATGCGTGAAGAAAGTCGACATAAAGAAATGCAAAATAAAGAAATGAAAAAAGATGGATGTGCGTGAAAAGGGTTCAAAAGGTACCTGTCCATGAAAGAAGAAGATGCGCGTGAAAAGAATAATCCCGAAGAAAACTGTAGACTGACGTGAAAGAAATATAGATAAGGCACCAATCCGTGAAAAAAGTGGACATGCGTGAAAAAAGTAGACATAAGAAATACAAAAATATAGAATGAAAAAAGAAGATGTGCGTAAAAAGGGTTGAAAATGTACCAGTCCGTGAAAGAAGAAAATGTGCGTGAAAATGATAATCAAGAAGAAAAATGCTCAAAGACGTGAAAGAAACACAGATAAGGCAACAATCCGTGAAAAAAGTGGACATGCGTGAAAAAAGTGGACATAAAGAAATACAAAGAAACAAAATGAAAAAAGAAGATGTGCGTGAAAAGGGTTGAAAAGGCACCTGTCCGTGAAAGAAGAAGATGTGCGTGATAAGGATAATCACGAAGAAAAATGTACACTGACGTGAAAAAAAAAATAGATAATGCAACAATCCGTAAAGAAAGTGGACATCCGTGAAAAAAGTGGACATAAAGAAATACAACGAAAAGGAATGAAAAAAGAAGATGTGCGTGAAAAGGGTTGTAAACGTACCGGTCCGTGAAAGCAGAAGATGTGCGTGAAAAGGATTATCACGAAGAAAAATGTACACTGACGTGGAAGAAAAACAGAGAAGACAACAATCCGTGAGAAAGTGGACATGCGTGCAAAAAGTGGACATAAAGAAATGCAAAATAAAGGAATGATAAAAGATGGATGTGCGTGAAAAGGGTTGATAAGGTACTGTGAGAAAAAGATGTGCGTGAAAAGGATAATCACGAAGAAAAATGTTCTAGCAACAATCCTTGAAAAAAGTGAATGCGTGAAAAAAGTGGACATGCGTGAAAAAAGTGGATATAAAGAAATACAAAAGAAAGAAGACGTGCGTGAAAAGGGTTGAAACGGTACCAGTCTGTGAAAGCAGAAGATGTGAGTGAAAAGAATAATCACGAAGAAAAATGTACACTGACGTGAAAGAAAAAGAGATAAGCAACAATCCCTGAAAAAAGTGGACATGCGTGAAGAAAATCGACATAAAGAAATGCAAAATAAAGAAATGAAAAAGATGGATGTGCGTGAAAAGGGTTGAAAAGGTACCTGTCCGAGAAAGAAGAAGATGTGCATGAAAAGAATAATCCCGAAGAAAAATGTAGACTGACGTGAAAGAAATATAGATAAGGCACCAATCCGTGAAAAAAGTGGACATGCGTGAAAAAAGTAGACATAAGAAATACAAAGATATGGAATGAAAAAAGAAGATGTGCGTAAAAAGGGTTGAAAATGTACCAGTCCATGAAAGAAGAAGATGTGCGTGAAAATGATAATCAAGAAAAAAATGTACACAGACGTGAAAGAAACACAGATAAGGCAACAATCCGTGAAAAAAGTGGACATGCGTGAAAAAAGTGGACATAAAGAAATACAAAGAAACAAAATGAAAAAAGAAGATGTGCGTGAAAAGGGTTGAAAAGGTACCTGTCAGTGAAAGAAGAAGATGTGCGTGATAAGGATAATCGCGAAGAAAAATGTACACTGACGTGAAAAAAAAATAGATAAGGCAACAATCCATGAAAAAAGTGGACATCCGTGAAAACGTGGACATAAAGAAATACAAAGAAAAGGAATGAAAAAAGAAGATGTGCGTGAAAAGGGTTGTAAAGGTACCAGTCCGTGAAAGCAGAAGATGTGCGTGAAAAGGATTATCACGAAGAAAAATGTACACTGACGTGGAAGAAAAACAGAGAAGACAACAAGCCGTGAGAAAGTGGACATGCGTGCAAAAAGTGGACATAAAGAAATGCAAAATAAAGGAAGGATAAAAGATGGATGTGCGTGAAAAGGGTTGATAAGGTACTGTGAGAAAGAAGATGTGCGTGAAAAGGATAATCCCGAAGATAAATGTACACTGACATGAAAGAAGTGAGTGTTCTAGTTTTTCGCCCCACCAACAGCTAAGGTCATACGGAGACGGGACCTCGGTTTAAAGACTTATCCGAAAGTCTGGAGAATCCCGGGATCGATCCTGCGACCCCTGGTTTACAAGGCGAGTAGCGTGACCATTGCACCACGGTGGCTTCTGACGTGAAAGAAAAATAGATAAGGCACCAATCCGTGAAAAGAGTGGACATCCTTGAAAAAAGTGTATATAAAGAAATACAAAATAAAGGAATGAAAAAGATGGATGTGCGTGAAAAGGGTTGAAAAGGTAATAGTCCGAGAAAGAAGAAGATGTGCGTGAAAAGGATAATCCCGAAGATAAATGTACACTGACGTGAAAGAAAAACAGATAAGGCAACAATCCGTGAAAAAAGTGGACATCCGTGAAAAAGCAGACATAAAGAAATGCAAATTAAAGGAATGAAAAAAGGTGGATGTGCGTGAAAAGGGTTGAAAAGGTACCTGTTCGAGAAAGAAGATGCGCGTGAAAAGGATAATCCCGAAGATAAATGTTCACTGACGTGAAAGAAAAATAGATAAGGCAACAATCCGTGAAAAAAATGGACATGCGTGAAAAAAGTGGACATAAAGAAATACAAAGAAAAAGGAATGAAATAAGAACGTGTGCGGGGAAAGGTCTGAAACGGTACCTGTCCGTGAAAGTAGAAGATGTGCGTGATAAGGATAATCACGATGAAAAATGTACACTGACGTGAAAGAAAAATGGATAAGGCAACAATCCGTGAGAAAAGTAGACATCCGTGAAAAAAGTGGACATAAAGAAATACAAAGGAAAGAAATGAAAAAAAGATGGATGTGCGTGAAAAGTGTTGTGTGTGTGAATTCGGGTTTAACGTCGCTTTAAACAATTTTTCAGTCTGGTTGCGACAGGGAGCTCAATGCTCACTTTAAAAGTGCTGCCTCACTTAAGTATCATATCCAAGGCACATTACATGATACCACACACAGTCACATTATCCTGACACTGGGTCGACGAGTCTTAGCTCTACCCCGTAAATCTGAGTGCCAAGCGAGGAGCAGCTAGTACTATTCTAAACGACTTTGGTATGTCGCGGCCCGGGATCGAACATGTGACCCCCCGTTCCCCGGAGTGGACACTCTACCAACTGAGCTATCGGGGCTGGTGAAAAGGATTGAAATGGTACCAGTCCCAGAAAGAAGAAGATGTGCGTGATAAGGATAATCCCGAAGAGAAATGTAGTCTGACGTGAAAGAAAAATAGATAAGGCACCATTCCGTGAAAACGTGGACATGCGTGAAAACAAATAGACATAAGAAATAGAAAGATATGGAATGAAAAAAGAAGATGTGCGTGAAAAGGGTTGAAAATGTACCAATCCGTGAAAGAAGAAGATATGCGTGAAAAGGATGATCAAGAAGAAAAATGTACACTGACGTAACAGAAAAATAGATAAGGCAACAATCCGTGAAAAAAGTGGACATGCGTGAAAAAAGTGGACATAAAGAAATACAAAGAAAAGGAATGAAAAAAGAAGATGTACGTGAAAAGAGTTGAAAAGGTACCTGTCCATGAAAGAAGACGATGTGCGTGATAAGGATAATCACGAAGATAAATGTACACTGACGTGAAAGAAAAATAGATAAGGCACCAATCACTGAAAAAGTGGACATCCGTGAAAAAAGGGGACATAAAGAAATACAAAATAAAGGAATGAAAAAAGATGAATGTGCATGGAAAGGGTGGAAAAGGTACCAGTCCGAGAAACTTTTAGAAGAAGATGTGCGTGAAAAGGATAATCCTGAAGATACATGTACACTCTCGTGAATGAAAAATAGATAAGGCAACAATCTGCGAAAAAAGTGGACATCCGTGACCAAGGTGGACATAAAGAAATACAAAGAAAAGGAATGAAAAAAGAAGATGTGCGTAAAAAGGGTTGTAAAGGTACCAGTCCGTGAAAGCAGAAAATGTGCGTGAAAAGGATTATCACGAAGAAAAATGTACACTGACGTGGAAGAAAAATAGACAAGGCACCAATCCGTGAAAAAGTGGACATCCGTTAAAAAAGTGGACATAAAGAAATGCAATATATAGGAATGAAAAAAGAAGATGTACGTGAAAAGGGTTGAAAAGGTACCAGCCCGAGAAAGAAGAAGATGTGCGTGAAAAGGATAATCCCGAAGATAAATGTACACAGACGTGAAAGAAAAATAGATAAGGCACCAATCCGTGAAAAAGTGGACATCCGTGAAAAAAGTGGACATAGAGAAATACAAATAAAGGAATGAAAAAGATAAATGTGAGTAAAAAGGGTAGAAAATGTCCGAGAAACTTTAAAAAGAAGATGTGCATAAAAAGGATAATCCTGAAGATAAATGTACACTGACGTGAAAGTAAAATAGATAAGACAACAATCCGTGAAAATAATGGACATCTGTGAAAAAAGTGGACACAAGGAAATGCAAAATAAAGGAATGAAAAAAGATGGATGTGCTTGAAAAGGGTTGAAAGGTACCTGTCCGAGAAAGAAGAAGATGCGCGTGAAAAAGATAATCCCGAAGAAAAATGTAGACTGACATGACAGGAAAAAAAAGATAAAGCCCCAATCCGGTAAAAAAGTAGAAGTGGAAAAAAGTGGACATACAAAAATAAAAAGGAAAGGAATGAAAATAGAAGATGTGCGTGAAAAGGGTGGAAAAGGTACCAGTCCGTGAAAGCAGAAGATGTGCGTGAAAAGGATAATCACGAAGAACAATGTACACTGACGTGAAAGAAAAACAGATAAGGGAACAATCCGTGAAAAAAGTGGACATGCGTGAAAAAACTTCACATAAAGAAATACAAAATAAAGGAATGAAAAAAGATGGATATGCGTGAAAAGGGTTGAAAAGGTACCAGTCCGAGAAAGAATAAGGTAGACTGGCGTGAATGAAAAAAAAGAGAAGGCACCAATCCGTGAAAAAAGAGGACAGGCGTGAAAAAAGTAGACATGAAGAAATACAAAGAAAAGGAAAGAAACAAGAAGATGTGCGTGAAAAGGGTTGAAAAGGTGCCAGTCCGTGAAAGAAGAAGATGTGCTTGAAAAGGATAGTCACGTAAATAGATTTACACTGACGTGAAAGAAAAATAGATAAGGCAACAATCCGTAAATAAAGTGGACATAAAGGAAAACAAAGAAAAGGAATGAAAAAAGATGTGCGTGAAAAAGGTTGAGAAGGTACCAGTCCGAGAAAGAAGAAGATGTGCGTGAAAAGGATAATCACGAAGATATCTGTTCAAGCAACAATCCGTGAAAAAAGTGGACATCCGTGAAAAAAGTGGAATGAGTGAAAAAAGTGGACATAAAGAAATACAAAGGAAAGGAATGAAAACAGAAGATGTGCATGAAAAAGGTTGAAAATGTACCAGTCTGTGAAAGCAGAAGATGTGCGTGAAAAGGATAATCACGAAGAAAAATGTACACTGACTTGAAAGAAAAACAGAAAAAGGGAACAAACCGTGAAAAAAGTGGACATGCATGAAAAAACTTGACATAAAGAAATACAAAATTAAGGAATGAAAAAAGATGGATGTGCGTGGACTGGGTTGAAAAGGTACCAGTCCGAGAAAGAATAAGGTACACTGGCGTGAAAGAAAAATAGATAAGGCACCAATCCGTGAAAAAAGAGGACAGGCGTGAAAAAAGTAGACATAAAGAAATACAAAGAAAAGGAAAAAACAAGAAGATGTGCGTGAAAAGGGTTGAAAAGGTGCCAGTCGGTGAAAGAAGAAGATGTGCGTGAAAAGGATAGTCACGTAAATAGATTTACACTGACGTGAAAGAAAAATAGATAAGGCAACAATCCGTAAATAAAGTGGACATAAAGGAAAACAAAGAAAAGGAATGAAAAGAGAAGATGTGCGTGAAAAAGGTTGAGAAGGTACCAGTCCGAGAAAGAAGAAGATGTGCGTGAAAAGAATAATCACGAAGAAAAATGTTCAAGCAATAATCCGTGAAAAAAGTGGACATCCGTGAATAAAGTGGACATGCGTGAAAAAAGTGGACATAAAGAAATACAAAGGAAAGGAATGCAAAAAAGAAGATGTGCATGAAAAAGGTTGAAAATGTACCAGTCTGTGAAAGCAGAAGATGTGCGTGAAAAGGATAATTACGAAGAAAAATGAATACTGACGTGAAAGAAAAACAGATAAGCAACAATCCGACAAAAAAGTGGACATGCGTGAAAAAAGTGGACATAAAGAAATGCAAAATAAAGGAATGAAAAAAGATGGATGTAAGTGAAAAGGGTTGGAAATGTACCAGTCCGTGAAAGAAGATGTGCGTGAAAGGGATAATCAAGAAAAAAAATGTACACAGACGTGAAAGCAAAATAGATAAGGCAACATACCGTGAAAAAAGTGGACATGCGTGAAAAAAGTGGACTTAAAGAAATACAAAGAAACAAAATGAACAAGAAGATGTGCGTTAAAAAGGGTTGGAAAGGTACCTGTCCGTGAGAGAAGAAGATGTGCGTGATAAGGATAATCACGAAGTAAAATGTTCACTGACCTGAAAGAAAAATAGATAAGGCAACAATCCGTGAAAAAAGTGGACCCCCGTGAAAAAAGTGGACATAAAGAAATACAAAGAAAAGGAGTGAAAAAAGAAGATGTGCGTGAAAAGGGGCGTAAAGGTACCAACCGTGAAAGCAGAAGATGTGCGTAAAAAAGGATTGTCACGAAGAAAAATGTAGACTTACGTGGAAGAAAAACAGATAAGACAACAATCCGTGAAAAAGCGGACATGCGTGAAAAAAGTCGACGTAAAGAAATGCAAAATAAAGGAATGATAAAAGATCGATGTGCGTGAAAAGGGTTGAAAAGGTACCAGTCCGAGAAAGAAGAAGATGTGCGTTAAAAGGATAATCCCGAAGATAAATGTACACTGACGTGAAAGAAAAACAGATAAGGCAACAATCCGTGAAAAAAGTGGACATGAGTGAAAAAAGTGGACATAAAGAAATACAAAGAAAAGGAATGAAAAAATAACATGTGCGTGAAAAGGTTTGAAAAGGTACCTGTCCGTGAAAGAAGAAGATGTGCGTGATAAGGATAATCACGAAGAAAAATGTACACTAAAGTGAAAGAAAAATAGATAAGGCAACAATCTGTGAGAAAAGTGGACATCCGTGTAAAAAGTGAACATAAAGAAATACAAAGGATAGGAATGAAAAAAGATGGATGTGCGTGAAAAGAGTTGAGTGTGTGAATTCGGGTTTAACGTCGCTTTCAACAATTTTTCAGTCATATCACGACTTTGTCTGGTTGCGACAGGGAGCTCAATGCTCACTTTAATAGTGCTGCCTCACTGAAGAATCATGTCCCAGGCACATTACATGATACCACACCCAATCACATTATCCTGACACTGGGTCGACCAGTCCTAGCTCTACCCCGTTAATTTGAGTGACAAGCGAGGAGCAGCTAGTACCATTCTTAACGACTTTGGTATGTCGCGGCCCGAAATCGAACACGTGACCTCCCGTTTCCCGGAGTGGACACTCTACCAACTGAGATATCGGGGCCGGTGAAAAGGATTGAAATGGTACCAGTCCCAGAGAGAAGAAGATGTGCGTGATAAGGATAATCCCGAAGAAATATGTAGACTGACGTGAAAGAAAAATAGGTAAGACACCAATCCGTGAAAAAGTGGACATGCGTGAAAAAAGTAGACATAAATAAATACAAAGAAAAGGAATGAAAAAAGAAGATGTGCGTGAAAAGGGTTGAAAAGGTACCTGTCCGTGAAAGAAGAAGATGTGCGTGATAAGGATAATCACGAAGAAAAATGTACACTTACGTGAAAGAAAAATTGATAAGGCAAACATCCGTGAAAAAAGTGGACATGCGTGAAAAAAGTGGACATAAAGAAACACAAAGAAAAGGAATGAAAAAAGAGGATGCGGTGAAAAGGGTTGAGTGATTGAGTTTTAGTTTTACGTCCCACCAACAGCTAAGGTCATAAGGAGACGGGAGAAAAAAGGGTTGAAAAGGTACCTGTCCGTGAAAGAAGATGTGCGTGATAAGGATAATCACGAAGAAAAATGTACACTGACGTGGAAGAAAAACAGATGAGACAACAATCCGTGAAAAAGTGGACATGCGTGAAAAAAATGGACATAAAGAATTGCAAAATAATGGAATGATTAAAGATGGATGTGCGTGAAAAGGGTTGAAAAGATACCAGTCCGAGAAAGAAGAAGATGTGCGTGAAAAGGATAATCGCGAAGATAAATGTACACTGACGTGAAAGAAAAATAGATAAGGCAACAATCCGTGAAAATAATGGACATCTGTGAAAAAGTGGACATAAAGAAATGCAAAATAAAGGTATGAAAAATGATGGATGTGCGTTAAAAAGGTTGAAAAGGTACTTGTTCGAGAAAAAAGAAGATGCGCGTGAAAAGAATAATCCCGAAGAAAAATGTAGACTGACTTGAAAGGAAAAAAAGATAAGGCACCAATCCGTTAAAAAAGTAGACATCCGTGAAAAAAGTGGACATAAAGAATTACAAAGGAAAGGAATGAAAAAAGAAGATGTGCGTGAAAAGGGTTGAAAGCGTACCAGTCCGTGAAAGCAGATGTGCGTGAAAAGAATAATCACGAAGATAATTGTACACTGACGTGAAAGAAAAACAGATAAGGCAACAATCCGTGGAAAAGTGGACATGCGTGAAAAAGGTGGAAATAAAGAAATGCAAAATATAGGAATGATAAAAGATGGATGTGCGTGAAAAGGGTTGAAAAGATACCAGTCCGAGAAAGAAGAAAAGGTGCGTGAAAAGGATAATCCCGAAGATAAATGTACACTGACGTGAAAGAAAAATTGATAAGGCACCAATCCGTGAAAAGAGTGGACATCCTTGAAAAAAGCGTACATAAAAAAATACAAAATAAAGGAATGAAAAAAGATGGATGTGCGAGAAAAGGGTTGAAAAGGTAACAGTCCGAGAAAGAAGAAGATGTGCGTAAAAAGGATAATCCCGAAGATAAATATACACTGACGTGAAAGAAAAACAGATACGGCAACAATCCGTGAAAAAGTGGACATCCGTGAAAAAAGTGGACATAACGAAATGCAAATTAAAGGAAAAAAATGTATGTGCGTGAAAAGGGTTGAAAAGGTACCTGTCCGAGAAAGAAGAAGATGCTCGTGAAAAGGATAATCAGGAAGAAAAAAGTACACTGACGTGACAGAAAAATACGTAGGGCACCAAATCCTGAAAAGGTGGACAGGCGTGAAAAAGCAGACATAAAGAAATACAAGAAAAGGAATGAAAAAGAAGGTGTGCGTGGAAAGGGTTGAAAAAGTATCCGTGAAAGAAGAAGATGCGCGTCAAAAGATAATCACGAAGATAAATGTTCACTGACCTGAAAGAAAAATAGATAAGGCAACAATCCGTGAAAAAAGTGGACATGCGTGAAAAAAGGGGACAAAAAGAAATACAACGAAAAGGAATGAATAAGAACATGTGCGTGAAAAGATTTGAAAAGGTACCTGTCCGTGAAAAGAAAGAGATGTGCGTGATAAGGATAATCACGAAGAAAAATGTACACTGGCGTGAGAGAAAAATAGATAAGGCAACAATCCGTGAAAAAAGTGGACATAAAGAAATACAAAGGAAAGGAATGAAAAAAGGTGGATGTGCGTGAAAAAGGTTGAGTGTGTGAATTCAGGTTTAACGTCGCTTTAAACATTTTTTCAGTCATATCACGACGTTGTCTGGTTGCGACAGGGAGCTCAATGCTCACTTTAATAGTGCTGCCTCACTGAAGTATCACATTACATGATACCACACCTAGTCACATTATCCTGACACTGGGTCGACCAGTCCTAGCTCTACCCCGTAAATCTGAGAGCCAAGGGAGGAGCCGCTAGTACCATTCTTAACGACTTTGGTATGTCGCGGCCCGGGATCGAACCCATGACCTCCTGTACCCCGGTGTGGACACTCTACCAACTGAGCTATCGGGGCCGGTGAAAAGGATTGAAATGGTACCAGTCCCAGAAGTAGTAAGATGTGCGTGATAAGGATAATCCCGAAGACAAATGTAGACTGACGTGAAATAAAAAAAAAATAAGGCACCAATCCGTGAAAAAAGTGGACAGGCGTGAAAAAAGGAGACATAAAGAAATACAAAGAAAAGGAATAAAAAAGATGTGCGTGAAAAGGGTTGAAAAGGTACCAGTCCGTGAAAGAAGAAGATGTGCGTGATAAGGATAATCATGAAGAAAAATGTACACTGACGTGAAAGAAAAATAGAGAAGGCAACACTCCGTGAAAAAAAGTTGACATGCGTGAAAAAAGTGGACATAAAGAAATACAAAGAAAAGGAATGAAAAAAGATTAGCGTGAAAAGGGTTGAATAGGTACCTGTCCGTGAAAGAAGATGTGCGTGATAAGGATAATCACGAACAAAAATGTCAACTTACGTGAAAGAAAAATAGATAAGGCAACAATCCGTGAAAAAAGTGGACATCCGTGAAAAAAACGGATATAAAGATATACAAAGAAAAGGAATGAAAAAGAAGATGTGCATGAAAAGGGTTGAAAAGGTACCAGCCGTGAAAGCAGAAGATTTGCGTGAAAAAGATAATAAAAAAAAAACGAAAAATACCAGGTTTCCGAAGAGGTGTTTTGCTGTTTTTGAGTTCGAATCTCCGGAGACACGATTTTTTTTATTCGGAAACAGTGACTATAACGCCACTTATTAAATATAAGACCACTTTTGAACAGTCCCAAAGGTGGTATCTGACCAGAGGAAATTGTATGCAGAAAACATTATTGCAAACACTGTGGACCCAGATCAGACTGCTACTCGTTTGGTCTGCGCAGTTCTCTATGAGAGTTTATAGGCCACAAGGGCTGTCACACCCATTCCCAGGATAATGAAGGCAATATCGCGGTCTTTCTGGTCGTCACTCGGTTGGTAAAAGTCGGAGAGCTGGGGTTCGGGCCCCAGGTCAGCAAGGCTGACATTTTTCCTGGTGACCTGCGAATACAGGCGCATCGCGTCATCGACGTCTTTGAAAGTTTGAACGGCGTGCCCCTGGCGGCGGAGTTCCTCATAATGAAATCAATGCGCTCTGTCCGTTTTCGAGACCATTCTACCTGTGCAGTCTGTAATTCTTCGACGGCTTTATCGTGACGCTTGCGTTCTTCGTCCACGCCAGATTTTTTCAACAAGGAGAACAAGTAGTTCGATCCCTTGAACGCAAAGCGTTCACAAGGGCACCGCCAAGGAGCATAGCAATACTCGACATTACTTCATGATATCAGCTCCTGTTTAATTAGCATGTCTTTGGTTGCCATGGCGAGAACGACGTCAACTATGGCCATGCCCACATCGCGGGGTATGAAGTCTAGTTTCGGGGGGCTACCCTCAATCGCCATCTTGCCAAGCCGGGCGTATCCCACAGCGATGCCACAGACGACAGCGCTATGGTAGAGCGCGTTGACAAGCATTTTACCACCAGCTGCCGGGGTTGTCATAATTGCTACGCAACGGGCTTCACTCATTATATAGAATGGGTCTGGGCTTGTCTTTAATTGTGGTTGCTGCAAAACAACAAGCCGCTTGGGCATCGACGCTGTCGATGAGTCAACGGGGGTGCCTCTTGTGGCGTTTGTACCTGTGTGGCGCGCAAGCGCAGAAGAAACATGAGTGCACCGGCCGTAAGACAAGCCCCAGTAATCCATGCTGTCCAGTCGGTTAGTCCATTGTTGTAAGCTGCACCACTGCGTGACGGTTCCTTTGAGACCGCTTCCTTTGGAGGGCTACTGACATCAGTTGCGCTGACTGGTGGACGAAATGAGTCTTTGGCCGTCCGAAGCTGTTCGAGCAGCCGTTCCTGTATGGCCTTTCTGGCAGCAGTTCCAGCACGGCCGGCCGCCACTTTTTTCGGATCCTTAACCGTGTTGCTTCGCAAAGGCTTGGGGGTCGTAACTCTGTCTGCCGGACTCTGTGCTGGCTCTCGATTCCCCTGTTGCTCCGCAACAATCTGTTCGTTCTCCGACATCGTTTATATCATAGATGGTAATAGGGCATTGGTGTCCAAATCGACAGTGCTTCACTGTAGTAAGTGCGGTAGTCAGCGGCGCCAAGTACTTGCCATAGACGGAGTTGTACTTTTGGGTGAGAACCCAGACGCTCTGGTCGGCGTGGCGGCCCGATAACGTTAGCTCTGTCTTTCTTTTTCGTCAAAGCCTTCTAGGCCGAGCAGCCATCGATGATATATAAGGTAGGCTCGCCCATAAACACCTGGTAAAACGCTCGCAGGTAATCATGAAGGCGCTCGCCGGGGTCTAGAACGTATACCTCAGGGTCGGTCCAGATCCAGGGGCGCTGGTATGTTTTATTATACTTTATGGTGGGACAGAGGACCACGATGTGCCGAAAGAACTCCCGGTAGGGGGTTCGAGCAGATCTAGGATAAAACGGTTTTTCCGCATCCCGTTTGCCCGCATATTGTCGCCGAATGGGCCGTGCGCGGCAGGAGATTTATTAATCGTTCCTCAGGAACACTAATAGACCGCTGAGACGAACCGGCCATTTTCGATGTTAAGCTGTGCATCCATGATGACGTAGAGGTAGATGTTCAATGCGCCAGCAGCCTCGGCTCTTTTCATTATCTGGATGGTCACACCTTCGCTGGCATTCTCTATCCGCCTGCCGGAGCCGTGGAGCCGGTCGTCGTCGCTTGTCCTGAGCCACAGCGCGTACTTGCTGGTGAGGTATTCCGCAAGGCTGACGTCGGCTAGGGCAAGGTCATTTCGACCGTTGCCACTTCAGGGTGTCGCCTGCTACCGGCTGCGAAGAGCTTCCTCGCTTCATCAAACATCTGGTAAGAGCGCATCCCTTGGCTGAAGAGTTGGTTGGGGATCCCCTCGATGGTGACCTCGACCTTGGCGATTTTCGGGTAATAGAAGGCCTCTTTGTCGCGAGTGAAGGGCTGTTGCGCGGCTTCATCCTCAAAGAGCATCAGGATGCCCTTCATGCTGCGGGCGGGCACGTTGAGATTGCTATTCCAGAGGGTGTCGCTCTTGTCTTTACCGATTTTGCGGTGACGCAGTACCCTGTCGTACAGGATCGAAATGCGGCTTCTGTACTGGTTGTTGATCATTTGGGCCAGCTCCGGCAGGGTGACCATGTCATACTCAAGACAGATGTTTCCAATGTCGAAAGAGGCACCTCTGCCTGTGGCCTGGATCACACGGTTGTAGTCGTTAAACGTGAGCTCATACTCGAGTCGGTCGCCAAGCGCGCTCTGGTAGAATGGCATGTGGCTCTCGAGTAGCTCGAAGTCCAGTGGGATGTAGACACGATTGCCGAAAGCATCGGCGACGGCTTTGTCCGCTAGAACGGACTCAACTTTGTTCCCAGCATTGATTCGGATCCTCGTCGTATTTTGGTTTTCCGACGTATCAAAGCCTTGGTACTGACCATTTTTCCTCTCTGAAGATCCAGAGATCGCGGTAGCAGTGGTACACATCACTATCGTCGATGCTGAGGACCTCATTTCCCGAAATTTTAATGACGGTCTTTTCACGAGGGCGCGTCCTGATTCTGAACCAAAGTCCGATTGGCATCTTCGCTGTGCAGCGTTATCGTTAAGGCCAACCTCGCTGTCCCGGGGACGATGACATCATGTTTGCCGAGGTTGAGGAATCGAACCAGAAGCTGCTGGTTCGGGCCGATCGTGCTTGCGTTGTTAGTTATCGACACCGATTGCCTCACCCCTTTTACCCCAAGGGGTTCCCGGAGGCATCGGTAGGGGCCAAGCTTTCGTCCGTACTTACTTGATGACATAGTGTCAGCTTCGTTGACACTCGACAAAGTCTTCTGCTTTAAAGATGCGCGACAACCTTCAAATGCACAAACTTGTTATATAAATATGGCTGACTATGATTTCTAAAACCCAACGTTCGACCCAGACGGGCCTGGAATAGGCGATGATTATGATTTCGACCTCCCCGACCCCCCCCCCCCCCTATGGAGCAACCACTGCCCGTCCAGCAAAATCTAAACACAACGGGGGACAATTTGCAGAATCTGCAGGGCGAGGCAAAACAATCTACTGGACCCCAGGCGACAAAAAGATCCCTATCACTGCGACGAGGGGACAATTCCGGTTACTGGCCCTATCAACACTGGCCACAAGATACGGAGGAGGCGGCATACATGCACTGCGAAGTTCACTTGGGTTTCCTGAATTCACATCTAATACGCAGCGTCTAAGTAGCTCCGCTATGAAAGCTCTCCCGAGCGGTGCGAATCTTGAAAATAACGAACTTCAGGACCTCCCAGGCACAGCGGACAGCGCACGCCGCAGTGCAGAAGACGTTGAGACAGTTTTGTTCCTTTGATTTGAGGTTTAACGTCCCCGACAACACTGTAAAGGTCATTTTGGAGACGTTGCTTCCAATTTTGTGGGACTTTGACCCGACATTGAGATGAAATGACATCTCAAGCCCTGTCGCCCAATGAAACCAATAGGGTTTATTAGCATGGACGGTCCGCCTCACACCGCGGTTCCTGGACAGGCTTAGATCCTCCAAGCGGTTTACCAGTACTAGTGTGCGGGCCGGATTCAGCTCTGCGTTGAAGCATCATGCAGCCCATATATTTCTTCAAGCCCCTATGGGCGGGGGCCGCCGTTGAGACAGTAATGAAGACAATTGATGATCAGCCTTTCGACACCGCGTGGGTCACCCAGGCCAAAAGAGAGCTCGCTGGGCTTGAAAAGGCCATGACTCGAACCCGAAACCTGGCGAAACTGTCAAATGTCGACGAGGGAAAATCCCAAGTTGAAAAAACACTTGGCCAGGGAGCGGCGGAAACTGACGGAAACGGACGACACCGAGATGCAGCAGGAGATTCGAGACCGAGTCAGAAAACTGGAGGGCGAGCTCTCTGACATCGAAATCGAAAGACAGTCGAGGCTCGAAGCCCTCTCTACGAACACAGAAACTGTCCGGTCCCAGATCTCCCGAATCCGTGAAGACAAGACGCTGGCTGAGCGAAAACGGACCCACTTCCGCGAGCAGGGAATTACAATCGTAAGCATCCTTACAGCGATTGGGATGGCAATCTCGACCCTAGTGCTTGCGCTAACCGGCGGCGTAGGGATTGTACCGGCTCCCAGGCCACCCGGCAAGGGCGGGGTCAAGGAGTGGGTAAAAATGCACCTACAGTCCCTTGGGCGTGCCCTGGCAAATTTGGCCGGCAAGGCCGCGGCTGCCTTGCCCGGAATCATCGTGTCCATCGTCTCTTGGCTCTTGAGCACGCTAGGGAAGGCCGATTCATGGCTCGCAGATAATTTGTGGGCCTTGCTCATCGGCGTGGGGGCCCTTCTTTTCGTGGCTGCACGGGATTGGCTAGCGCGCGACCAACCAAAGCACCACTAAGCCAACCCCAATCCCTGCTACTATGAGAGCTGTTTTTTCTTCTTCATGATCGAGACCGGATTTCCGGTCCGGAGCAACCGCGGCAGACGTAGGCAACCCTTCGGGCGGTGGCCCTGCGAGTACTCGCGCATCGGTCCCGGCTGGTGCGGCAGTTTTCCCCTGGAATGTCCTATCGACTTTAGAGGCAGGTTGAATCAGTGCCGCCTTGTTTATTCCTGGGTTGTGGCCGATGGCAGCGTCTGACCCCGCTATTTGGATTTGGTTATTATAACCTTTGACCTTGCCTGGATGGAGTGCCATGTCGCTCGGCATCAAGTAGAGCACTCTCCCGCAGACGTAATCCAGTGGTGTGGATGCATATTGCAACGTCTTTTGATAGCGATCGATGTTGCTGGGGATGTCGACGGGTGAGGCTATGGCGTCTTCGAGATTCGCCGTAAACTGCTTTTGGGCGTCGAACCCCGTCCTGACTTTGAGAATGTTGGAACGGGTTTGAGCTTGCGCTCCCAGGATTGCCCAAACGTAAGTCCGAATCGAGTCGTTGAGACGCATGACACCCGCTTGCGTGAAGCCATTTGATTTATCGAGAATGAACATCGTCCACGCCTTTGAAATATCCGCATTAAGGCGTATGGCATCCTTCGGGTGAAAGAAGGGGCCATCGGAGCTGTGATCACTGCGCTATTTCCCTGAAGGGGTCATGAATGTACTAAAAGATCCGAGGCCTTGACATCCGTAGTCCAGCTTTTGCCTCCAATCTGTAGAAGGCGAAACGGCGAACTCCTCGCAAAACCTTGTAGGCCCTGGAGTCATATTGGTTATCGTACCATGAATAGGACTCGTCCCCAGGGAGGGCGACTGTTAGCTCCTCAAGCAGACGCCTCGTCGTATAATAAACATGAAAGCAATACAGGCTTGCAAGAAGGGACTTCTCCGCTTAGAGATGGTCCTGGAATGAAACACCACATCCGGCGGTTGCACACCAAACCGCAAAGTTCAGCTGGCACTGCCACCAGCTGAAGGGGGGCGTAATGCCAGCTGTCCCACGCCTTGTTTGCCTTAGTGACGTCCCCGGTAAGCGGAGGGTTTTGATAATGCTGCCAGGTTTTGTCCCACACAGCGTTAAGATTTTGTTTGCGTGTAAGCGGATGATTTTGATAATGGAAGATGTTCGGGTACTTGGCAAGGAAGTGACTTCCCTTATCGTCGACCATTATGACTAGGTTGGGCTCCCCTGTTGCTGACGCTTTATATTTGAAATGGCCGCCTGCCTGATATTTTGTCGAGCTATTAAACGTAAACGCCTTTGTATCCATACCCATTTTGGTGATTATCATGTACATCACACTCACTGACGTTCAAAATTATGTGCCAATTAATCTTGGCAGGACCCTGTCTGTGGGTGAGCGAGAGATTGCGCTCTGCGAGTTGACGTATTATCACTGGTGGTACAACATATGCACGGCGAAAAGGAATAATAAGGTCTCAAATAACAAGACTGAAAAACAACACCTGACGGGTATTTTAACGTCTGTGAGTTGAACAAAAAGGTGTTTCAGCGGTTGGGCGCCGAACTCGCTCTAGATGAATCCTCTGGTCTACTGCAATTAACGGTAAAGCCCGGAGAAGTTATAACAATGGATCGCAAATTAACTACTATCTTAGGCTTTTCCGACAATACTTTCAAAGTAGAAGTAAAACAAAGATCAGGAATTGATACAATTAACTTACTCCACCCATAAAAGACACCAAAGGGAAAGAAATACAAACATAAAGCGACAAGACCATAATGGAAACCTAAACAAAGGAAGGCCATAAGGACAGTTACTTTCCCACAAAATGGCCATATGGCCATCGAAAACCAAAAGACACAAGTGATACACAGTAAGTAACAAACAACAACATAAATAAATCGCCACAGAAGAGCCGCCTTGGAACGGTCAGTGGAAGATTTCCACTGGGGGGCTTAAATCGATTTTACGTGGCCACAATCCTCGCCCTTACTTCCGTCGCGATTTAGACAAATAATTTGTTCAGTCCGCATGAAGGCCTCCTAACTCATCAGTGCAACATCTCCGTGAACACAAAAATCAAAGAACCACAGAGGTGAGACAACGGTGAGGACTCGACAGCAAGAAACCACTGAAATGCTGGAGGAAAAGAAAACCAATAGTTAGACTCCGATGAGCCCGACCAGAGACAGAGCATCAGGCACCAACCAACATTATCTCTCTAATTTTCAATAAGCCTTTACGTTGGAGCCGTCATAGAATCTGAGGCCTGACCCACCGGCGTGCAATTAAAGAGGGAAGCAAAGGTGCCAACCGTGATTTGGTTAACTACCATGCATGCAGTCTGTCGTATAATATCCATGTTGTACCCAATCTTTTTATATCGAAGAATGATTTTACGAAATTGGGTGCTGAAGTCATTGCGGTTATATATTTTTCTGAATTTATATACTAAGTCAAACCCACTCCCGTGGCGCTGATCAATAGCAATGACTATCACTTGAAGGAAACCGCACCAAGACGTTCACTGCAAAGAAGCCACACAAGCTGGCCGTCCATCGTGAGGTCTACTTTCACCTTGCTGAATTAAGTACTTCAGACAATCTGCCTAACGGTCGGCAATATACACTGCTTAGATCTGTCCCCGTCGAGAACGAAAAGTGTGGAGCTGGTAGAACTGAATTATTTCCCGTCTTACAGTACAAAAGGTTGTCGTCAGGGCCTGTTTCACAGCTAACTATCACACTTAGAGATACCAACGGGGAGATGTTACCATTCGAGTATATGAGTGCAACCCTACATATAAGGAATGCTTGACGCAAGCGGCCCCGGTGGGGTCAGAAAATGCACTGGGGTGGCTTTGGCTGATCTTGGGGACACTGAGGGGTTAGATAAGGACGGGAAGGAAGATCGATTGTATGCCTTCCAGCTCTCTGAGGGAGTCTACAAAAGAAAAGAGGTCGCCCAAGCGGGGTCATTGAAATTCGGTGATCTCAGCGACGTAGATACCTCACATGCCGTTCCAAAGCGGGTTTAGCTGGTGTGTGGGAATTTGTGGCGGCGGTAAAACGTCTTCCTGCCCTACATCATAGTGTAGATTATATTTTCTTGTCCTTTGGGATCATTGATTCCATTGTGGAATTTTGAAAATATCTGAGGGTCACTGATGAGGCCTAATTGGCCGAAACTAGCTAGTCTGGCCCAGAAAACATGTACAAAGTAGAAGTAAAACAAAGATCAGGAATTGATACAATTAACTTACTCCACCCATAAAAGACACCAAAGGGAAAGAAATACAAACATTAAGCGACAAGACCATAATGGAAACCTAAACAAAGGAAGGCCATAAGGACAGTTACTTTCTCACAAAATGGCCATATGGCCATCCAAAATGAAAAGACACAAGTGATACACACAGTAAGTAACAAACAACAACATAAATAAATCGCCACAGAAGAGCCGCCTTGGAACGGTCAGTGGAAGATTTCCACTTGGGGGCTTAAATCGATTTTACGTGGCCACAATCCTCGCCCTTACTTCCGTCGCGATTTAGACAAATAATTTGTTCAGTCCGCATGAAGGCCTCCTAATCGATGCCTCATACTGTAGGCCTCCCACACTCCATATTTTCAGTTCTGTGGTGTATTCCTTGCTCCCAAAGGATAACCCTTTTATAGAACATATTCATACGCTGGCCTTCACTGGGAGCAAGTGGGTTGCTTTTGAAGACCCCATCCAACAAACGGGGATGCTTATTGACATAAAAATCTCATCTCCGTACGATGTGACTGGAAAGGAGCACAAAGTTAGGAACGTAGTGAATAGTGGCACTCGACTGTGCTCGTATATCCCCGGGACGAAGAACATTGTCGTTTCCGAAGATAACGTGCTAAAGACAAGCAACAACCGGCAGGTAATCCTAAAAATAGTCTTCGAATCTCCCCCAGCGGGGCTTTTTGGTATGCACTTGCCAACATCATCGATCATCCTTGATCTACTTCTCGGAGATACACCCGACAACTTTGTTGATGTGTCACCCGGCTTCAAGCTCAAATGGCCACCAACGCATGCTAATAAGGAGGTTGGGGTTCACATAGTCACAAAAAGTGGGGCTGCTCCTGAAGTACAGTTCACTCTTGAAGGAATCCAACACCAAGCTGAATACCGTCATTTAGATATACATAATATTTTTATAGGCTCAGTGTTTCTCAAAAGGCTGCGATTTACGCCCGCTGCGCTCACAAGAGACCAAGCTATAGTCGTTATTAGCCAGTAAGTCTATTTAAACCCACCCAGCTCGAGGGGTAGTGCACGATGGGCCTCTACCCAGGACTTGAAACCGGAGACAAACACCGCCTTCAGCACGTGGCCGAGGTCAAATTCCGTCTCGAAAAAGAACGAGACTTCAGAGCCTCGCTGTACAAGAAATACAGACGCGGGGATAATGTTGTTGATGGGATTGATACCGCGCTTACTGCGACTAGCGTAGGGCTGGCTGCTTCTGGCGTCGGGCTCTTGTCAACTATCATCGCGACGCCTGTCGCATTGGCATTGGAGCTGGGGCGATTGTGTGAGGGTTGCTGGGTGTTTGCGGGAAATGTATTGGACGAAAACTCCAAACAAAAGCCAAAAAACACGACGAGATTCATATCTTGGCTGAGTCGAAGCTAAACTCAATCGCCGACCACATTTCTATCGCGCTGATGGACGATGATATATCTGAAACAGAATTTCGCCTGATTCTGTGTGAAATCGACAAGTTCGATCAGATGAAAGAAGAAATTCGTGGACGCCACAAACAGGGTCTTAGTTTATCAGAAGACGAAAAAAGGAAGTTGTTTCAACGCGCGAAAGACGAGGCGTTAATGAACGTACGAAGCTGTTAGAAGAGAAGAACTCAATCAACCTACGGCGAGTGGCATTTGAATAATTCTTATTGGCGAGCTTAAAAGAGTGCAGGCTGCCTAGACAAGTAGTTGTTTCCGTTAGAGACTTAATGCTAACAATAAATACATGGATCGGCGCCTTGTGGATATTTATTACAGCCCTAAGGGTTACTGGAGGGGTCTTGAGGCCATAAACAGGCTTGCTTCTGCGGCTAAGACCTCAGAAGATGTGGCCCGAGCTTGGTTGAAGAAGCAGGCCATCTGGCAGTTCTACCTCGCCGCGCCGCAGCACGTTCCACGACCCAAATTCGACATCAAAAAGCGGAACGAGGTCCATCAAGCTTACCTGCTCTTTCTGCCACACGACCGTGTTCGCAAGCGCACGTACAAATACGCCCTTACCGTGGTTGATGTAGCCTCACGCTTCAAAGAAGCTGAGCCTCTGGCCACTAAAGAAGCCAAAGAGGTTGCTGAAGCTTTGTCTCGCATCTACAGGCGAGGCCCGTTGAGGTGGCCCAAATTGCTCCAGGTCGACCCCGGTCGTGAGTTCATGGGCTCTGTCAGCCAGCTGTTGGCAAAGCACTCTGTCCGGGTTCGGCGCGGTCGGGTTGACATCCATCGGGACCAAGGGATCGTAGAACGCTGGAACTGGACCCTCGCAGAGCGGCTCTTCGGACACCAATACGCTCAAGAGATACGCCTCCCTTCAGGTCAAAGGTCGACTGAACGGGTGGCTCGGCTGCCTGGCGTTGTAGCAGCTCTGAACGGTGAAGTGACAAAGTTAACTAGCAAAAACCCTCAGATGCCATAAGGGCGCGATCGGTGGCACAAAAGCCCTCCTCTGTAGTTCCTGGTCTTCCTGTTGGTCTCGAGGAGACAAAAGTCCCCTCCGGTGTCGGCGTTCGCTAATTGTACCAACCAGCGAGCTTGAAGGGGGCGCCGGCGAGCAACTGATCCTATATGGTCTCTTGATGTGTTCAGGCAGGGCCGCTCGGTGACCAAGTCCGATGAGCCTGTGTTGTATTACTTGCAGGATGGACATCAGCGCGGCTTTGTGCGCGAGGAACTCCTTGTTGTGCCACCGGACACTCAGCTTCCTCCGGATGGGGTTCTCAAGCGCTGAGCGCAGCCGCTCCTCTTTTTCGGTTGCACTCGAGACAGGTCAACCTGATGTTGTCGCCGACGTGGCCTACAGAGTTGTCTAACCGGTCAACGCTGAACTGCTGGGTGTCCTTTTGTTGGTAAGCCCATAGGAGCTCAATATCGCACGCGGCACAGTGATTGTTCTGTGCCTCCTTGAGTTCTAGGATTTGACCAGCCTTCAGGTTAAACCGGAGCCCATTGGCTTGGTCCTGTCGCTTGAGGGCCACAAGCTTCTTCGCAATAATCTTGCGGAGCTGCTCCTCAGTGAGTATGGGTGGCCCCTCAGAACCCTCCTCTGGGGGACAGACTACCCTTTCGAGCTGGTGCATGTACTCCACCCTTGACACTGCCAAATATGCGAGATTGGACCACTGCAGGAAGTCATCAATAATCCAGACTTTTTGGGGGTCTGCGATGGTGAGACCTTGGCTTGAGTGGACTGTGATGGCATAGCCAAGAGCCCAGTCCTGGCCCCATATGCCGTCGAGGACCTCACGGGCAGTTTGCAACGAAACATCGACAACGTCGTTCAGAACGAGTTCCTGCCGGTCTCGCTCTCCATCCAGCACCAAGGACCCAGGGATGGTGACCATTACGTTTTGCTGCCGAGTATCCTTGGGACGATATAGCAGAGGGACGGGGAAGTTGGGGAAATGCTTCTCATGGCTCTCGAACAGCCGCATCTGGGCCCGGTCACGAACCTTCTGCCTCGAGGTCAGGATCAAGTCCCCCGCGCTTCCAAGCTTCCACGAATCTGTCCCATCCAAGGCAGGCCGGTAGCGCTAGTCTCATAGCCCGACACTGTACTCGGTCTGCTTGGAGACGGATCTCCTTTTTAAGAGCTTTCAGAGCCGGTTCTTTTGCCATGGACCTCTTCATAGTAATCGGCTCTCCGCTGCTACCAGTTATGCGGCATTTCTCCGGCGATTGGGGGCGGCTGCCCCTGGTCGCCACAACAGATAACCTGGACACCCCGACCATCGAGCCAGTCGAGGAAGGTTTGCAGAGTGGGGTGGGGTACTGTGCAGATCACGTCCCAGATTATCACGCGGGGAATGAACTTCTGTCCCATCCTTTCGGGTGTCCAGTCTGTCTGGCCACTCCAGCGGAAGAAGCTGTGATAGGTCTGGGCCTGGACGCCCCTGGCCCGCATCTCTGGCAAGGCGATGGGTCGGGGTGAAGACGAGGGGGTTCTTGCCACAGAAGAGCTCGATCGCTCGGGTGGTCTTGCCGCTACCTCCACCACCGTTTAGGCAACTCAGCTGGTGTCGGGTCAGGGGATCGTCATAAAGTGGCGCGGACGAAACGGGCAGGTCTTTGATGTTTGCTATATATTCAGGATCGGGGGCTTAGACCGCGTGCCATGATGGCATGTAGAGTTGTTAACCCTTGTCACGCCACTGAGCTGGGGCAATCACGTCTCATGGTGGCATCGGTGTCTCCTTCTCCTGGCGGGTGTAACAGATGCGACATTTTCCTTTTGGGTGGATTTCAAGAGGTTTGAAAGCCTCAACTCCCTCTAGTTTATAGAGTGCTGCTTTCCGGATATAGATAGAATCGGTAGCCACTCGGACAATCTCATCGGGTTCAAACCTTGAAAGCATGGCGATTAGATTGATGTGGGCGTAGGCCAGCATGCTCGCCCTCAGGTGAGCGTACTGTGGTTGGGAGCCATCATAATACGTGAGAATATAGCCTAGAGGACACCTTTCGGGAGTTCCGACCAGGGTACCGCTTTGGCGGCAGTCTCGCACGAGACAGTCGAGTTCTCCCTGGTCAGTCGCAAGCCTCTGTGTCAGCCTTTTACCACCAACTACGTTGGTAGCTCCATTGGCACCTTTGGCGCCCTGGGTGAACTTGCCGATAACACTGCATCCTTGGTCACGGTCTTCTGGGAGCCACACATCGGTTTGCTTCTTAAAGGTCTTCTTCAGCAAGCCAGACTCTGTGAGGAAGGTAAGGAGCTGTGTTGGGGCCCATCCACCACTTTCGGAGGCGAAATGCTTCCCGAACCAGGCAGGGATGACAGGATGGCAGGTGGCATCAAACTCACATTCTTGAATCTCGGCGAAGCCTGTGCCTATGTCATTTGGGAGAGTGCCATTGATGGCTACACGGACCATCCGGTGGGTTGGGTGTCCGAACCGCTCGAAATAGGGCTTGGCTTCACCCATGCCCTGGAAGGATGCCGGATAGCAGGCCTTCAGGTCGATGCTGACGACTTCCCTCGTGTCATAATTCATTGAGTTCCAGAGGCCGCCGTGACCGTGCTCCACACAGGCCTTCTCGACGTCTGGAAGGAGGTTGGCTGGGGTTGGCCTCCAACCGTTCCTTTCCTTTGCCACAATACTGGCCGCGTGATTTTCGCCGAAGGCTCTTTCAGCGAGTTCAGGGTGGCCAAGTTTGGCGCAGATTTCTTGGGAGTCGCTCTTGGGCCTCTCGCGTCCTGTAGGTGCGGCCGTCCTGGAGCACGAACTGGTCAGCTGAGAGCTGTCTGTCTTGGCCGCCCAGGAGCCAGACCGCAATCGGCTCCCCAAGGGTTGCTTCCCGAATAGCCTGCCAGACGTCGCCCTCGTAGATGTGGACCACTCTACTCTGGGGGAAGTGGAGGTCTTTGGACCAAGCGTGGCCGTTGTGGCAGATGAGTTCTACTTTACCTCTGATTCCATTGCCACTTCTCTGGTACTTTCCGCTGTTATATATGTCTTCACCAGCGATGTCTCACGAGACAATTGCCCGCCTAAGAATTTTTTCTAGGTTGGCCACATCTTCAACCGAGGCTCCAGTCTCATGGAACCTCTCTTCCCACTCCTGTATTTTCTGGCGCCTTGTGGGTGTTAACCCCTGGCCTCTCAAAGCACCCTCAAAGTGCTCCACAACTCTCTGGGCCACACAGTTGAGGTCGCCATCTTTTAGTGGGGCGAGATTGGCCGGATCTGGGTCTCTGATTGGGTAGAGGCCGTAGGCAACTGCAGTGACGGGATAGGCGTTCTGGTAGAAGATTTTATCGATTCCAGTCAACACGCCAGGTTTTGTGTCCCTTGAGATGTCGACGACACCCTGGGCCTTCATTCTCTCCGCTAGGACTGGGTCGAATTTATCTTCAACGACCCAGTCGCCATCCTGTAGCTCACGGAGAAATTTGAGTTTCAGAAGAAACCCACCCTCCGGAAGGCTACCAAGCATCCTTGCCGCTCTCTCGTCTGTCATACTGGCATCCACAGCCATCCGACCCGCTCTGGCATGCATACCGTCGACCCGCTCGATATCACCGACGTCAAATGGGTCTTCTTCTTCCACCCTCCATGTAGAGAATACCGCAGCGGCACCATCAACTTCGAACTCTTCTTTGGCGTCGTTAAGAATCTCGACCCACTGGTCGGCTGGAAGCCCCACCGAGTGAGGGACCTGACCATCCAGGTCGGTAAATTGTTGACCCTGTGGGACTGGGTCGGGTATTTCTGCAAGAATCTCATCGATCAGTTCATCCATAGTTGCGGATAGGTATACTAGTTATCAAATTATTCTCTAATTAAAAATATTTATTCTCTTTATTGGGTATTGGGATAATCACTATTCTCTAAGTGGAAATGTCGATGGCGGCTAGACGCTTAAATACCTTCTGCACCGCAAGGTTGCCTGGGACTGGGTCGGGCTCTGCAAGGATTTTGATTGATCAGTTCTTCCATAGTTGCGGATAGGTATACCAGTTATCAAATTATTCTCTAATAGGAAATATCGATATCAGACAAACGCTTAAATTCCTTCTTCACCGCTGTGGTTGCACGGCTCCACACACTTGCATACCCATGCGACCAACAAAGTCGGTGTTTGTTTGTTACCCCAACCCCACAAACCTCGCATGGCCGCTTGCATGAACCCTTGCGGAGACGCATGCGGTGGGTTTTACAGTTCTCTTCCATACAACCCTTACCATAGGACTCAACCGAGCCCAAAGTCAACCACTTACAATCGTTGCGTCTCTCAGGCATGATTAAGAATGAACGTTAAAATCGGTATGTCTTTTGCAACTATTTGTCTAAATAGGTTACTTCCTTATCCCGGAGGCCGAAGCCGAACTCGGCCCTAAACTCCTCCGCCAGCCACAGGATCGCATCGAGCCCTGCGCGCTGGGCGTCCGGAAGGGGCTTGATACCCACCAGCTCGGTCCACCGGGATTTGACCAGGACCGAAAGATATTTGCGGATAACCCGGGGGGCTTCGAAATCACGAGCTCCCAGAATATTGACCTTCCCACGGTAAAAGTTGTTGACCCGAGCCTTTTTCGTTTTGGCCTCCCCGGTTGGGCACACGAACTTGAACGAAAGGTTCTGACCGTCCTGGGGGGCCTTGATTTCACGGATCGGGTACGGTCCACTCCCTTCTTCTTTGGCACGCCCCAGGTGTTCGACGATGCGCGCCAGGTTGAGGACGACTCGCTCGCTCGTTCAGTTGGAACTTGAAGTTCACCATGATCGGTCGCGACCCGACCAAGGCGATTGGGCTTGCAGGATCTGTCCCCACCCCTGCCTCCGTCAAGAAGCGAGCCCACAGGGTCGCAACAAAAACGCCGTCTGAGAAATCTGAGCAAACGACCCTTGGGACTTGTACGTGCCCTGTCGTTAGGAAAGATTTGACGGCGTAATACTTTCCGGGAATCTTTTCGAGGAGGGTTCTGACCTTGGCGGGGGGCGCATCCTCGAAGCCGGGGACGATCGTCGGCTCGAGGCCGGAGTTGAAGCAGGTCGCGTCACCCTGGGGTTTCCGTTGGCGGCTGCTGCCAGCCGGCCGCCGGCCGGCCTGGGCCGGGCCTTCAAGAACTGCTCGAAGCCGGGGGCGCAGAAGTGGCCATAGTTGCTGTTTAAGGCCTTGACGGCCCTCCCAGACCCGCGGCAATCCGAGAGCCGAGGATGTCCGTGAGCTCGTTATGGGGCGGCCAATGTTGCTGATCAGGGCTTCGAAGTTGCACGTAAACATCGTCAGGGGTGAGAAGGGCTCGGTCGGCCGCCCGGGGGAGCGGGCGCCGCTGGAGCAGAGATGGGCCATCGTTTAGTGCACGGCTTCGACGCCTTCAGTTTACGCCTAATTTACCTGTATATCTTTTGCAACTACTTGTCTAAATAGGTTACTTCCTTATCCCGGACCCAAGGCCGGCGAGGGTGGTGGGCCGCCCCCTGGGGCTTTGGGGGTTTGCCTATACGAGGCACTCGCCGAGTGCCCTTCGTATGTCGCAGCCAGTTGGGGTGGAATTTTTTAAGAGTTGGGAGGCTTAATTTGCCAAATGGAAAATATTGATGTTTGGGTTGGGAGGCTTAATTTAGCAAAAAGAGAATACATTTGGGTCGAAATGGGGTGGGAAGCTTAATGGGTTGAATGGGGTTTTCATGGCTGAAACAAAAAGTGCATTCACCCTCCCTGCTGCTCTTAATGTCCACTTTTTTCACGGATGTCCCTTTTTATCACGGATTGTTGCCTTATCTATTTTTCTTTCACGTCAGTGTACATTTTGTCTTCGTGACTATCCTTATCACACACATCTTCTTCATTCACGGACAGGTACCTTTTCAACCCATTTCACGCAAATCTTGTTTCATTCCTTTTCTTTGTATTTCTTTATGTCCACTTTTTTCACGCATGTCCACGTTTTTCACGGATTGTTGCCATACCTATTTTTCTTTCACGTCAGTCTACATTTTTCTTCGGGATTATCCTTTTCACGCGCATCTTCTTCTTTCTCGGACCGGCACCTTTTCAACCCTTTTCACGCACATCCATCTTTTTCATTCCTTTATTTTGTATTTATTTATGTCCATTTTTTTCACGCAAGTCCACTTTTTTCACGAATCGTTGCCTTATCTGTTTTTCTCTCACGTCAGTGAACATTTTTCTTCGTGATTATCCTTTTCACGCACATCTTCTGTTTTCACGTACTGGTACCTTTACAACCCTTTTCACGTACATCTTCTTTTTTCATTCCTTTTCTTTGGTACCTTTTCAACCCTTTTCACGCACATCTTCTTTTTTTCAATCCTTATCACGTCAGTGTACATTTTGCTTCGTGAGTGTCCTTTTCTTGCACATTTTCTGCTTTCACGGACTGGTACCTTTTCAACCCTTTTCACGCACATCTTTTTTCATTCCTTTCCTTTGTATTTCTTTATGTCAACTTTTTCACGGATGTCCACTTTTTTCACGGATTGTTGCCTTATCTATTTTTCTTTCACGTCAGTGTACATTTTTCTTCGTGATTATCCTTATCACGCACATCTTCTTTCACGGACAGGTACCTTTTCAAACCCTTTTCACGCACATCTGTTTTCATTCCTTTTCTTTGTATTTCTTTATGTCTACTTTTTCACGCCCGTCCACTTTTTTCACGGATTGGTGCCTTATCTATTTTTCTTTCACTTCAGTGTACATTTTCTTCGTGATTATCCTTTTCACGCACATCGTCTGCTTTCACGGACAGGTACCTTTTCAACCCTTTTTCACGCAATCCATCTTTTTTTCATTCCTTCATTTTGCATTTCTTGATGTCCACTTTTTTCACGGATGTCCACTTTTTTCACGGATTGTTACCATATCTGTTTTTCTTTCACGTCAGTGTACATTTATCTTCGGGATTATCCTTTTCACGCACATCTTCTTTCTCGGACTGTTACCTTTTTAACACTTTTCACGCACATCCATTTTTTTTCCTTCCTTTATTTTGCATTTCTTTATGTCCACTTTTTTCACGCATGTCCACTTTTTTCACGGATTGTTTCCTTATCTGTTTTCCTTTTACGTCAGTGTACATGTTGCTACGTGAGTGTCCTTTTCTTGCACATCTTCTGCTTTCACGGACATGTACTTTTTCCACGCTTTTCACGCACATCTTTTTCATTCCTTTCCTTTGTATTTCTTTATGTCCACTTTTTTCACGGATTGTTACCATATCTGTTTTTCTTTCACGTCAGTGTACATTTATCTTCGGGATTATCCTTTTCAAGCACATCTTCTTTCTCGGACTGTTACCTTTTTAACACTTTTCACGCACATCCATTTTTTCCTTCCTTTATTTTGCATTTCTTTATTTCTTTATTTCCACTTTTTTCACGCATGTCCACTTTTTTCACGGATTGTTGCCTTATCTGATTTTCTTCCACGTCATTGTACATTTTTCCTCTTGATAATCCTTTTCACGCACATCTTCTGCTTTCACGGACTGGTACCTTTACAACCCTTTTCACGCACATCTTTTTTCATTCCTTTTCTTTGTATTTCTTTATGTCCACTTTTTTCATGGATGTCCATTTTTTTCACGTCAGTGTACATTTCCTTCGTGATTATCCTTATCACGCACATCTTCTTCTTTCACGGACAGGTACCTTCTAAACCCTTTACACGCACATCTTTTTTCATTCCTTTTCTTCGTATTTCTTTATGTCCACTTTTTTCACGCATGTCCACTTTTTACACGGATTGTTGCCTTATATATTTTTCTTTCACGTCAGTGTACATTTTTATTCTTGATTATCCTTTTCACGAACAGCTTCTTCTTGCACGGGCTGGTACATTTTCAACTATTTTCATGCACATCTTCTTTTTTCATTCCTTTCCTTTATATTTCTTTATGAATTCTTTTTTCACGCCTGTCCACTTTTGTCACGGATTGGTGCCTTATCTATTATTCTTTCACGTCAGTCTACATTTTTCTTTGGTATTATTCTTTTCACGCGCATCTTCTTCTCTCTCGGACAGGTACCTTTTCACGCACATCCATCTTTTTTCATTCCTTTATTTTGCATTTCTTTATGTCCATTTTTTCACGCATCTCCACTGTTTTCACGGGTTGTTGCCTTATCTGTTTTTCTTTCACGTCAGTATACATTTTTCTTCGTGATCATCCTTTTCTCGCACATCTTCTGCTTTCACAGACTGGTACCTGTTCAACCCTTTTCACTCGCATCTTCTTTTTTCATTCATTTCCTTTGTATTTCTTAATTTGACATTTTTCCCCCATGTCCACTTTTTTCACGGATTAGTGCCTTATCTATTTTTCTTTCACGTCAGTGTACATTTTTCTTCGTGATTATCCTTTTCGCGCACATCTTTTTCTTTCACGGACAGGTACTTTTTCAATCCTTTTCCCGCACATCTTTTTTCATTCCTTTTCTTAGTTTTTCTTTATGTCCATTTTTTTACGCTTGTCCTCTTTTTTTCACTGATAATTGCCTTATCTTTTTTGTCTTTCACGTTAGTGTACATTTATCTTCGTGACTATCCTTTTCACGTACATCTTCTTCTTCCAAGGACTGGTACCTTTTCAACCCTTTTCACGCACAACTTCTTTTATCATTCCTTTTCTTTGTATTTCTTTATGTCTACTTTTTCACGCCTGTCAACTTTTTTCACGGTTTGGTGCCTTATCTATTTTTCTTGCACGCCAGTTTACCTTCTTCTTTCTCGCACTGGTACCTTTTCAACCCTTTTCACGCACATCCATCTTTTTTCATTCCTTTATTTTGCATTTCTTTATGTCCATTTTTTCACGCATCTCCACTGTTTTCACGGGTTGTTGCGTTATCTGTTTTTCTTTCACGTCAGTAGACATTTTTTTTTCTTCGTGCTTATCCTTTTCACGCACATCTTCTGCTTTCACGGTCTGGTACATTTTTAAACCTTTTCACGCACATTTTTTCATTCCTTGTCTTTGTATTTCAATATGTCCACATTTTTCACGAATATCTACTTTTTTCACTGAGTGTTGCCTTATCTATTTTTCTTTCACGTCAGTGTACATTTTTCTCCGTGATTATCCTTATCACGCACATCTTCTTCTTTCACGGACAGATACCTTTTCCACGCTTTTCACGCACATCTTTTTTCATTCATTTTCTTTGTATTTCTTTATGTCAACTTTTTTCACGCATGTCCACTTTTTTCACAGATTGTTGCCTTATCTATTTTCGTTCACGTTAGTGTTCATTTTTCTTCGTGATTATCCTTTTTTCGCACATCTTCTTCTTTCACGGACTGGTACCTTTTCAACCCTTTTAACGCACATCTTTTTTCATTCCTTTTCTTTGTATTTCTTTATGCCTACTGTTTTCACGCCTGTCCACTTTGTTTTACGGATTGGCGCCTTCTCTTTTTTTTCTTTCACGTCAGTGTACATTTATCTTCGGGGTTATCCTTTTCACGCTCTTCTTCTTCTTTCTCGGACTGGTACCTTTTTAACCCTTTTCACGCACATCCATTCGTTTTTCATTCCTTTATTTTGTATTTCTTCGTGTCCATTTTTATCACGGATGTCAACTTTTATCACGGATTGGTGCCTTATCTATTTGTCTTTCACCTCAGTGTATATTTTTGTTCGTGAATATCCTTTTCACGCTCATCTTCTGATTTCACGGACTGGCACCTTTTCAACATTTTTCACGCACATCTTCTTTTTTTATTCCTTTCCATTGTATTTTTTATGTCCACTTTTTTCACGGTTGTCCATTTTCACGGAGTGTTGCCTTATCTATTTTTCTTTAACGTCAGTGTACATTTTTCTTCGTGGTTATCCTTTTCACGCGCATCTTCTTCTTTCTCGGGCTTGTACCTTGTAAACGCTTTTCACGTATATCCATCTTTTTCATTCCTTTATTTTCCACTTTTTTCACTGATGTCCCATTTTTTCACGGATTGGTGCCTATTTTTCTTTATCGTCAGACTACATTATTCTTCGGGATTATCCTTTTCACGCGCATCTTCTTCTTTCTCGGACTGGTACCTTTTCAACCCTTTTCACGCACACCAATCTTTTTCATTACTTTATTTTGCATTTCTTTATGTCCACTTTTTTCACGGATGTCCAATTTTTTACGGATTGTTGCCTTATCTATTTTTCTTTCACGTCAGTGTACATTTATCTTCGGGATTATCCTTTTCACGCACATCTTCTTCTTTCTCGGACGGGTACCTTTTCAACCCTTTTCACGCACAGCCAACTTTTTTCATTCCTTTATTTTGTATTTCTTTATGTCCCCGTTTTTCACGGATATCCATTTTCACGGTTTGCTGCCTTATCTATTTTTCTTTCACGTCAGTGTACATTCATCTTTGGGATTATCCTTTTCACGCACATCTTCTTCATTCATGGACTGGTACCTTGTCAAATCTTTTCATGCACATCTTCTTTTTTCATTCCTTTTCTTAGTTTTTCTTTATGTCCACTTTTTTAACGCATGCGCACTTTTTTCACGGATTGTTGCCTTATCTGTTTTTCTTTCACGCAAATGTACATTTTTCTTCGAGATTATCCTTTTCACGCACATCTTCTGCTTTCTCGGACTGGTACCTTTTTAACCCTTTTCACGCACATGTTCTTTTTCATTCCTTTCCTTTGTATTTCTTTATATCCACTTTTTTCACGCCTGTCCACTTTTTTTCACGGATTGGTGCCTTATCTATTTTTCTTTCACGCCAGTCTACCTTTTTCTTTCTCGGACTGGTATCTTTTCAACCCTTTTCACGCACATCCTTCTTTTTCATTCCTTTATTTTGTTTTTTTTTTGTCCTCTTTTTTCACGCATGTCCACTTTTTTTCACGGAGTGTTGCCTTATCTTTTTTTCTTTCACGTCAGTGTACATTTTTCTTCGTGGTTATCCTTATCACGCACATCTTCTTCTTTCACGGACAGGTACGTTTTCAACCCATTTCACGCACATCTTTAATCCATTCCTTTTCTTTGGATTTCTTTATGTCCACTTTTTTCACGCATGTCCACTTTTTTTCACGGATTGGTGCCTTATCTATTTTTCTGTCACGCCAGTCTACCTTTTTCTTTCTCGGACTGGTACCTTTTCAACCCTTTTCACGCACATCCTTCTTTTTCATTCCTTTATTTTGTATTTTTATGTCCTCTTTTTTCACGCAAGTCCACTTTTTTCACGGAGTTTGCCTTATCTATTTTTCTGTCACGTCAGTGTACATTTTTCTTCGTGGTTATCCTTATCACGCACATCTCCTTCTTTCACGGACAGGTACCTTTTCAACCCATTTCACGCACATCTTTATTTTCATTCCTTTTCTTTGGATTTCTTTATGTCCACTTTTCTCACGCATGTCCATTTCACGGATTGTTGCCTTTTTCTTTTTTTTTTTTTTTTTTTTTTGTTTTTGGTTTGCCGGCCCTTTCAAGATTATTTCACTCATATCGAGCCGATCATTAATCAGAGGTGGGCGAAAACCGGAGTACCCGGAGAAAATCCACCTGACCTTCCGTTGCAGAACTTTGCGTCTCACATATGACCCGTGCAAGGCTCGAACCACAGCGGTGAGAGACCTAATGATCAAGAGTCAGCGCTCTTAACCACTAGGTCACGGAGGCCCGTGGATTATTGCCTTCTCTGCTTTTCTTTCACGTCAGTGTACATTTATCTTCGTGATTATCCTTTCCACGCACATCTTCCTCTTTCACGGACTAATACCTTTTCAATCCTTTTCACGCACATCTTCTTTTTTCGTTCCTTTTCTTTGTATTGCTTTATGTCTATTTTTTTCACGACTGTCCTCTTTTTTCACGGTTTGGTGCCTTATCTATTTTTCTTTCACGTCAGTCTACTTTTTCCTTCGGGATTATCCTTTTCACGCGCATCTTCTTCTTTCTCGGGCTTGTACCTTTTCAACGCTTTTCACGTATATCCATCTTTTTCATTCCTTTATTTTGCATTTCTTTATGTCCACTTGTTTCACGCATGTCCACTTTTTCACGGATTGTTGCCTTATCTGTTTTTCTTTCACGGCAGTGTACAATTTTCTTCGTGATTATCCTTTACACGCACATCTTCTGCTTTCACGGACTGACCCCTTTTAAACCCTTTTTACGCACATCTTTTTTCATTCTTTCCTTTTTGTTTCTTTATGTCCCCTTTTTTCACGGATGTCCACTTGGTTCACGGGTTGTGACCTTATCTATTTTCCTTTCACGTCGGTGTACTTTTATCTTCGTTATTATCCTTATCACGCACATCACCTTTCACGGGCAGGTACCTTTTCAACACTTTTCACGCACATCTTTTTTCATTCCTTTCCTTTGTATTTCTTTATGTCCACTTTTTTCACGCATGTCTACTTTTTCACGGATTGTTGCCTTATCTATTTTTCTTTCATGTCAGTGTATATTTTTCTTCGTGATTATCCGTTTTACGCACATCTTCTTTTCTTATTCCTTTCCTTTGTATTCGTTTATGTCCACTTTTTTCACTGATGTCCCATTTTTTCACGGATTGATGCCTTATCTATTTTTCTTTATCGTCAGACTACATTATTCTTCGGGATTATCCTTTTCACGCGCATCTTTTTCTTTCTCGGACTGGTACCTTTTCAACCCTTTTCACGCACACCAATCTTTTTCATTCCTTTATTTTGCATTTCTTTATGTCCACTTTTTTCACGGATGTCCAATTTTTTACGGATTGTTGCCTTATCTATTTTTCTTTCACGTCAGTTTACATTCATCTTTGGGATTATCCTTTTCACGCACATCTTCTTCATTCATGGACTGGTACCTTGTCAAATCTTTTCATTCCTTTTCTTAGTTTTTCTTTATGTCCACTTTTTTAACGCATGCGCACTTTTTTCACGGATTGTTGCCTTATCTGTTTTTCTTTCACGCCAATGTACATTTTTCTTCGAGATTATCCTTTTCACGCACATCTTCTGCTTTCTCGGACTGGTACCTTTTTAACCCTTTTCACGCACATGTTCTTTTTCATTCCTTTCCTTTGCATTTCTGTTTATCCACTTTTTTCACGCCTGTCCACTTTTTTTCACAGATTGGTGCCTTATCTATTTTTCTTTCACGCCAGTCTACCTTTTTTTTCTCGGACTGGTACTTTTTTAACCCATTTTACACACATCCTTTTTCATTCCTTTATTTTGTATTTTTATGTCCTCTTTTTTCACGCATGTCCACTTTTTTCACGGATTGTTGCCTTATCTGTTTTTATTTACGTCAGTGTACATTTTTCTTCTTGATAATCCTTTTCACGCACATCTTCTGCTTTCACGGACTGGTACCTTTACAACCCTTTTCACGAACATCTTTTTTCATTCCTTTTCTTTGTATTTCTTTATGTCCACTTTTTTCACGGATGTCCACTTTTTTTCACGGAGAGTTGCCTTATCTATTTTTTTCACGTCAGTGTACATTTCCTTCGTGATTATCCTTATCACGTCCATCTTCTTCTTTCACGGATAGGTACCTTCTAAACCCTTTACACGCACATCTTTTTTCATTCCTTTTCTTCGTATTTCTTTATGTCCACTTTTTTCACGCATGTCCACTTTTTTCACGGATTGTTGCCTTATCTATTTTTCTTTCACGTCAGTGTACATTTTTATTCTTGATTATCCTTTTCACGAACAGCTTCTTCTTTCATGGGCTGGTACATTTTCAACTATTTTCACGCACATCTTCTTTTTTCATTCCTGTTCTTTATATTTCTTTATGAATTCTTTTTTCACGCCTGTCCACTTTTGTCACGGATTGGTGCCTTATCTATTATTCTTTCACGTCAGTCTACATTTTTCTTTGGCATTATTCTTTTCACGCGCATCTTCTTCTCTCTCGGACAGGTACCTTTTCACGCACATCCATCTTTTTTCATTCCTTTATTTTGCATTTCTTTATGTCCATTTTTTTACGCATCTCCACTGTTTTCACGGGTTGTTGCCTTATCTGTTTTTCTTTCACGTCAGTATAAATTTTTCTTCGTGATCATCCTTTTCTCGCACATCTTCTGCTTTCACAGACTGGTACCTTTTCAACCCTTTTCACGCGCATCTTCTTTTTTCATTCATTTCCTTTGTATTTCTTAATTTGACATTTTTCCCCCATGTCCCCTTTTAACGGATTAGTATCTTATCTATTTTTCTTTCACGTCAGTGTACATTTTTCTTCGTGATTATCCTTTTCGCGCACATCTTTTTCTTTCACGGACTGGTACTTTTTCAATCCTTTTCCCGCACATCTTCTTTTTCATTCCTTTTCTTAGTATTTCTTTATGTCTATTTTTTTCACGCATGTCCACTTTTAACACTGATTGTTGCCTTATCTATTTGTCTTTCACGTTAGTGTACATTTATCTTCGTGACTATCCTTTTCAGGTACATCTTCTTCTTCCACGGACTGGTACCTTTTCAACCCTTTTCACGCACAACTTATTTTTTCATTCCTTTTCTTTGTATTTCTTTTTGTCTACTTTTTTCACGCCTGTCAACTTTTTTCACGGAATGGTGCCTTATCTATTTTTCTTGCACGCCAGTCTACCTTCTTCTTTCTCGCACTGGTACCTTTTCAACACTTTTCACGCACATCCATCTTTTTTCATTCCTTTATTTTGCATTTCTTTATGTCCATTTTTTCACGCATCTCCACTGTTTTCACGGGTTGTTGCCTTATCTGTTTTTCTTTCACGTCAGTATACATTTTTCTTCGTGCTTATCCTTTTCACGCACATCTTCTGCTTTCACGGTCTGGTACATTTTTAACCATTTTCACGCACATTTTTTTCATTCCTTTCCTTTGTATTTCTTTATGTCCACATTTTTCACGAATGTCCACTTTTTTCACTGATTGTTGCCTTATCTATTTTTCTTTCACGTCAGTGTACATTTTTCTCCGTGATTATCCGTATCACGCACATCTTCTTCTTTCACGGACAGATACCTTTTCCACGCTTTTCACGCACATCTTTTTTCATTCATTTTCTTTGTATTTCTTTATGTCAACTTTTTTCACGCATGTCCACTTTTTTCACAGATTGTTGCCTTATCTATTTTTCGTTCACGTCAGTATACATTTTTCTTCGTGATTATCCTTTTCACGCACATCTTCTTCTTTCACGGACTGGTACCTTTTCAACCATTTTTTTGCACATCTTCTTTTTTCATTCCTTTTCTTTGTATTTCTTTATGCCTACTGTTTTCACGCCTGTCCACTTTGTTTTACGGATTGGCGCCTTATCTTTGTTTCTTCTTTCACGTCAGTGTACATTTATCTTCAGGATTATCCTTTTCACGCACATCTTCTTCTTTCTCGGACTGGTACCTTTTTAACCCTTTTCACGCACATCCATTCATTTTTCATTCCTTTATTTTGTATTTCTTTATGTCCACTTTTTTCACGGATGTCCACTTTTTTCACGGATTGGTGCCTTATCTTTTTTTTCTTTCACGTCAGTGTACATTTTTATTCGTGATTATCCTTTTCACGCTCATCTACTGCTTTCAAGGACTGGCACCTTTTCAACATTTTTCACGCACATCTTTTTTATTCCTTTGCTTTGTATTTTTTATGTCCACTTTTTTCACGGATGTCCATTTTATTCACGGAGTGTTGCCTTATCTATTTTTCTTTCACGTCAGTGTACATTTTTCTTCGTGGTTATCCTTATCACGCATATCTTCTTCTTTCACGGACAGGTACCTTTTCAACCCATTTCACGCACATCTTTATTTTCATTCCTTTCCTTTTGATTTCTTTATGTCAACTTTTTTCACGGTGTCTCACATATGACCCGAGCGAGGCTCGAACCACAGCGGTGAGAGACCTTATGATCAAGAGTCCGCGCTCATAACCACTAGGCCACGGAGGCCCGTGGATTATTGCCTTCTCTGCTTTTCTTTCACGTCAGTGTACATTTATCTTCGTGATTATCCTTTCCACGCACATCTTCCTCTTTCACGGACTGGTACCTTTTCAACCCTTTTCACGCACATCTTTTTCATTCCTTTCCTTTGTATTTCTTTATATTCACTTTTTTCACGCCTGTCCACTTTTTTCACGGATTGGTGCCTTATCTATTTTTCTTTCACGCCAGTCTACCTTTTTCTTTCTCGGACTGGTACCTTTTCAACCCTTTTCACGCACATCCTTCTTTTTCATTCCTTTATTTTTTATTTTTATGTCCTCTTTTTTCGCGTATGTCCACTTTTTCACGGATTGTTGCCTTAACTTTTTTTCATTCACGTCAGTGTACATTTTTCTGCGTGATTATCCTTTTCACGCACATCTGCTTTCACGTACTGGTACAATGTCAACCTTTTCACGCAAATCTTTTTTCATTCCTTTCCTTTGTATTTCTTTATGTCTACTTTTTTCACGGATGTCCTTTTTTTACGGTTTGTTGCCTCATCTATTTCTCTTTCACGTCCGTGTTCATTTTTTCCCGTGATTATCCTTATCATGCACATCTTCTTCTTTCACGGATAGGTACCTTTTCCACGCTTTTCACGCATATCTTTTTTCATTCCTTTTTTGTATTTCTTTATGTTCACTTTTTCACGCATATCCACCTTTTTCACGGATTGTTGCCTTATCTATTTTTCTTTCACGTCAGTGTACATTTTTCTTCGTGATTATCCTTTTCACGCACATCTTTTTTCACGGACTGGTACCTTTTCAACCCTTTTTACTCACACCTTCTTTTTCATTCCTTTTCTTTGTATTTCTTTATGTCTACTTTTTTCACGCCTGTCCACTTTTTTCCCGGATTGATGCCTTGTATTTTTTTCTTTCACGTCAGTCTACATTTTTCTTCTGAACTTATCTTTTTCACGCGCATCTTCTTCCTTGTCGGATAGGTACCTTTTCAACACTTTTCACCCACATCCATCTTTTTTCACTCCTTTATTTTGTATTTCTTTATGTCCTCTTTTTTCACGGATGTCCAATTTTTTCCCGGATTGGTGCCTTATCTGTTTTTCTTTCACGTCGGTGTACATTTATCTTCGGGAATATCCTTTTCACGCACATCTTCTTCTTTCTCGGACTGGTACCTTTTCAACCCTTTTCACGCACATCATTTCTTTTTTCATTCCTTTATTTTGTATTTCTTTATGTCCTATTTTTCTTTCACGTCAGTGTACATTTTGCTTCGTGGTTATCCTTATCACGCACGGTACTTTTCAACCAATTGCACGCACATCTTTATTTTCATTCCTTTCCTTTTGATTTCTTTATGTCAACTTTTTTCACGGTGTCTCACATATGACCCGAGCGAGGCTCGAACCACAGCGGTGAGAGACCTTATGATCAAGAGTCCGCGCTCATAACCACTAGGCCACGGAGGCCCGTGGATTATTGCCTTCTCTGCTTTTCTTTCACGTCAGTGTACATTTATCTTCGTGATTATCCTTTCCACGCACATCTTCCTCTTTCACGGACTGGTACCTTTTCAACCCTTTTCACGCACATCTTTTTCATTCCTTTATTTTGTATTTCTTTATGTCCTATTTTTCTTTCACGTCAGTGTACATTTTGCTTCGTGGTTATCCTTATCACGCACGGTACTTTTCAACCAATTTCACACACATCTTTATTTTCATTCCTTTTCTTTGTATTTCTTTATGTTTACTTCTTTCCAGCATGTCCACTTTTTTCACGTCAGTGTACATTTTTATTCGTGATTATCCTTTTCACGCACATCTTCGGCTTTCACGGACTGCCACCTTTTCAACATTTTTCACGCACATCTTCTTTTTTCATTCCTTTGCTTTGTATTTTTTCTTGTCCGTTTTTTCTCACGGATGTCCACTTTTTTCACGGAGTGTTGTCTTATCTATTTTTGTTTCACGTCAGTGTACATTTTTCTTCGTGATTATCTTTATCACGCAACTCTTCTTTCACAGACATGTACCTTTTCCACGCTTTTCACGCACATCTTTTTTCGTTCCTTTTCTTTGTATTTCTTTATATCCACATTTTTCACGCATGTCCACTTTTTTCACGGACTGTTGCCTTATCTATTTTTCTTTCACGTCAGTGTACATTTTTCTTCGTGATTATCCTTTTCACGCACATCTTCTTTCACGTGCTGGTCCCTTATCAACCCTTTTTACGCACATCTTCTTTTTTCCTTCCTTTTCTTTGTATTTCTTTATGTCCCCTTTTTTCACGCCTGTCCACTTTTACTCGGATTGATGCCCCATCTTTTTTTCTTTCACGACAGTCTACATTTTTCTTCTGAAATTATCCTTTTCACGCGCATCTTCTTCCTTCTCGGACAGGTACTTTTTCAACCCTTTTCACGCACATCCATCGTTTTACACTCCTTTATTTTATATTTCTTTATGTCCTCTGTTTTAACGAATGTCCAATTTTTTCCCGGATTGGTGCCTTATCTTTTTTTTCTTTCACGTCATTTTTTCTTTCACGTCAGTGTACATTTTTATTCGTGGTTATCTTTTTCACGCACTTTTCTGCTTTCACGGACCGGCACATTTTCAACATTTTTCACGCACATCTTTTTTCATTCCTTTCCTTTGTATTTTTATGTCCGCTTTTTTCACGGATGTCCACTTTTTTCACGGAGAATTGCCTTATCTATTTTTTCTTTCACGTCAGTGTACATTTTTCTTCGTGATTATCCTTATCACGCACATCTTCTTCTTTCACGGACACGTACCTTTTCAACCCATTTCACGCACATCTTTTTTTCATACCTTTTCTTTGTATTTCTTTAGGTCCACTTTTTCACGGACATCCACTTTTTTCACGGTACGTTGCCTTATCTATTTTTCTTTCACGTCAGTGTACATTTTTCTTCGTGATTATCCTTTTCACGCACATCTGCTTTCATTGTCTAGTACCTTTTCAACGCTTTTCATGCACAACTTCTTTTTTCATTCCCTTCCTTTGTATTTCTTTATATCCACTTTTTTCACGGATATCCAATTTTTTCACGGATGTCCAATTTTTTCACGGATTGGTGCCTTATCTATTTTTCTTTCACGCCAGTGTACATTTTTATTAGTGATTATCTTTTTCACGCACTTTTCTGCTTTCACGGACTGGCACCTTTTCAACATTTTTCACGCACATCGTTTTTCATTCCTTTCCTTTGTATTTTTTATGTCCGCTTTTTTCACGGATGTCCACTTTTTTCACGGAGAATTGCCTTATCTATTTTTCTTTCACGTCAGTGTACATATTTCTTCGTGATTATCCTTATCACGCACATCTTCTTCTTTCACGGACACGTACCTTTCAACCCATTTCACGCAATTCTTTTTGCATATCTTTTCTTTGTATTTCTTTACGTTCACTTTTTTCACGCATGTCCACTTTTTAACGGATTGTTGCCTTATCTATTTTTCGTTCATGTCAGTGTACATTTTTCTTCGTGATTATCCTTTTCACGCACATCGTCTGCTTTCACTGTCTGGTACCTTTTCAACCATTTCCGCGCACATCTTCTGTTTTCATTCTTTTCCTTTTTTATTTCTTTATGTCCACTTTTTTCACGGATGTCCACTTTTTTCACGGATTGTTGCCTTATCTATTTTTCTTTCACGTCAGACTACATTATTCTTCGGGATTATCCTTTTCACGCGCATCTTCTTCTTTCTCGGACTGGTACCTTTTCAACCCTTTTCACGCACATCCATCTTTTTCCATTCCTTTATTTTGCATTTCTTTATGTCCACTTTTTTCACGGATGTCCACTTGTTCACGGATTGGTGCCTTATCTGTTTTTCTCTCATGTCAGTGTACATTTTTCTTCGAGATTATCCTTTCCACGCACATCTTCTGCTTTCACGGACTGGTACCTTTTCAAGCCTTTTCACGCACATCTTCTTTTTTCATTCCTTTCCTTTGTATTTCTGTAGGTCCACTTTTCACGGACGTCCACTTTTTTCGCGGATCGTTGCCTTATCTGTTTTTCTTTCACGTCAGTGTACATTTTTCTTCGTGATTATCCTTTTCACGCACATCTGCTTTCATTGTCTAGTACCTTTTCAACGCTTTTCACGCACAACTTCTTTTTTCATTCCCTTCCTTTGTATTTCTTTATATCCACTTTTTTCACGGATGTCGTACCTTTTCAACCCTTTTCACGCACATCATCTTTTTTTATTCCTTTTCTTTGTATTTCTTTATGTCCACTTTTTCACGCATGTCCACTATTTCACGGATTGTTGCCTTATCTATTTTTCTTTCACGCCAGTGTACATTTATCTTCGTGATTATCCTTTTCACGTACATCTTCTTCTTTCACGGACTGGTACCTGCTCAATCCTTTTCACGAACATCTTTTTTCATTCCCTTTCTTTGTATTTCTTTATTTCTACTTTTTTACGCCTGTCCAATTTTTTCACGGATTTGGTGCCTTATCTATTTTTCTTTCACGTCAGTCTACATTTTCTTCGGGATTATCCTTTTCAAGCGCATCTTCTTCTTTCTCGGACTGGTACCCCATAACCCTTTTCACGCACATCCATCTTTTTTCCATTCCTTTTTTTGCATTTCTTTATGTCCACTTTTTTCAAGCATGTCCACTTTTGTCACGGATTGTTGCCTTATCTGTTTTTCTTTCACGTCAGTGTACATTTTTCTTCGTGATTATCCTTTTCACGCACATCTTCTGCTGTCACGGGCGGTTACCTTTTCAACCCTTTTCACGCACATCTTCTTTTTTAATTCCTTTTCTTTGTATTTCTTTATGTCTACTTTTTTCACGCCTGTCCACTTTTTCACGGATAAGAGCCTTTTCTATTTTTTTTTTCACGTCAGTGTACATTTTTCTTCGTGATTATCCATTTCACGCACATCTTCTTCTTTCTCGGACTGGTACATTTTCAACCCTTTCACGCAATCTTCTATTTTCATTCCTTTTCTTTGTATTTCTTTATGTCTACTTTTTTCACGCCTGTCCATTTGTTTTCACTGTTTGGTGCCTTATCTATTTTTCTATCACTTCAGTGTACATTTTTCTTCGTGATTATCCTTTTCACGTATATCTTCTTTCACGGACTGGTACCTTTTCAACCCTTTTCAAACACATCTTCTTTTTCGTTCCTTTTCTTTGTATTTCTGTATGTCTACTGTTTTCACGCCTGCCCCTTTTTTCACGGATTGATGCCTTATCTACTTTTATACGTCTATCTCCTTTTCCACACAGGCTGGAAATTTAGGGTTTCTCATGCGTACTGATCAATAGCTCGCCTACATTATTCAGGGTGAGGATGTTTCGTTATACTACAGCATATGCAGGATCTTCTCGTTGTTAATGTTACTTTTAAAATGCACCGATACTTTTTGTGTGTGTGTGTGGGGGGGGGGGGGGGGAACACCTGTCCACAATTTCCGAGGTTACAAAATCATAATTCCTCTACCAGATTGATTAGAGAAGTACTCAGAGAAGTTTTATACCAAACTAAACAGAGGGAGAGATAGATTTTTAATAAGAAGAAGATAATTTTTTTTCTTTGTTTGCAGTGGAGTTTAACGACCCAGTCAACACCATTCAGGTCATTTTGAGCCGGTCAGTTTACCTATCCACACATTTTCGTGACAGGCTTATACGTTAGCAGTTAACCAGCACACTGCACCTTCTTACGCCGGAAATTGACAACTGCTGTTCAAGAGCAAAATGACAGTAATAGTCACAGAGGTGAAACTTTCTTTGCATGGTTTATCGTATACTTCCCAGCTATTACGCAATAGCCGGCAAAAATAGGGCTGAAAGCGAAACGACGTTGATACGTCGTATCGCTATCGACCCGAAGTTGGTCCGATTTTTTTGGCGGCTGGGCAATAGTTCATCGAAGGAGGATTGAAAATGTGACTATTGATTTGTTTAACGTGTAAGCCCGCCTTAAACAATCGGTTAACGCCCACTTAGAAACGCGCATGCGGAGTTGCGGAAATGTCTTCTTCCCGGTCCACTTTTATTACGTTACACCTGCGGCCCTAACGAGTATTCACAACCGAAATAAGAAACATATTGAATACCCCTATAGCATAAACCCTGCATGGTTTTGTCTATATAAAGTGTGGTTTATGGAGGTTTCATTTCACCGACTAAATTCACGCAAATATTTGAGGGTCACTGATGAGGCCTTATTGGCCGAAACTAGCTAGTCTGGCCCAGAATACTGTACACACCATACTTTTGACTCACAAAATGCCGAGAAAAAACTATATCTGAAAATGTCGTATGCTTGCTTATGTCGTCTGCCGAATCTTCTTGCAAACTTTTTAAAAAATACCTTTTTTTAATCCAGGAAAACATTGTGGACCCATGAACATAGAGGAGCAGTCCAATCTGGGTCCACATTGTTTGCAAAAAAAATAAAAAATAAAATAAATAAAAAAAAATGAGTTTTGAAATATCGACAGACGACAATTCTCGTGACTGGCATCTTACAGATCAACTTCTCGGTACCCGCCAATCAGGGCTTCACCAAACAGAGTTGCTGCATGAGGCTTGCACACAGAGATGAAACCAACCCGCACACGGGTTCTGGTAAACCACTCAGAAAATCTAAGCATGCCCAGGCAAAGCGGTGCGAGTCGGCCCGTCCATGCTTATAAATGCTATTGGTTTCATTGGGCGGCAGGGCTTGTGAAGTCATTTAATCCAAAGGTCAGGTAAATGTCACGCAAAATTGGAAGCAACGTCTCCAAAATGACCTTTACAGTGTTGACGGGGACTTTTAACCTCAAATCAAAACAAACAAAAGGTTAAGTTCTTGGTGTTTTATATACTCAGTCAAAAAAGTACCTATACATAAAATAGCTTCAGTTACCACAGTTAATACAAATGAAAAATACACAAAATTTGTTTTGTTTTTGTTAGAGGATTCATTTTTCCGTGCAAAAACCCTAACGGTTTCTGTTTATGTAAGCTCGCCAGGCTGTGCTATTGTTTTAAACACCAAAGGGGTCACTGTGACAATTTCGCAGAATAAAGCATTACAAAAGCCTAGATTTAACACCATAAAAATTACATTTCGCATAAGATTTCTAAAATTTGATACATGTAGCCATTCACAAACGATTTGAAACTTTAGTTCAATTAGCTTAGAGCAACAGACGATCACGTATAGGGCTCCGATTCTCTGAAGCTGTTTGCAAAATGCTGCTTTCAATGGAATCTCCATAGAAAGTCGAAATTCATAGTGCTACATGCTACATAAATTTTCTACATTATTTTCCATCATGATTAACAGCAATGGTGGCAACAAAGTGCTTTTTAAAGAAATTGTAAAACAGGAATGACAGGTATAGAAATAACAACCGTTTGAAAATTGCTATATTTTAATTGAAAGGGAGATAATCTGAGAATTTCACAAATTAAAGCCTTGGTTGTAGTGCAAATCATGAAATAGTGTAAAGGTGGTGTGAGTTTCGATGTTCAATGGGAATGGTCTTTCATTTGAGACTCAAAATGAGCATCTGCGTAACTATGCGCAATTCCGAATTCTTTGCAAAACCTTTCTAGGCACATATTGCAAGACAACTCTTGTGCAGAATTTTATTGGCAAACGCAAATTAATGCATTTTGTAGCTAACGTCCGATTTGCATGTTTACAGTCATCTTTAGCTGAATGGCTACCGAATAATTGCTAGAATTTACCCGGAAGTCGGTATAGTTACTTTTTTGACAGAGTATAGAACAGTGTTAACGTGATGAATACGCACAGGTCAATTGATTCATACATTGGGACATATTTTACATAACGGCATTATCAAACAAGAGCTCCGCAAGCGGGGCATAATACGCCCGTGACAATTAGTAAGATGGAGCATGCATATACTGACTGTTGTACAAGTTTGGGTTTGTGGAATGTAACCAACCATATATTCTTACCTGGCACTATTAATAACCCTCAATGGCTCAAAATACCTGTCTCCAACAACTTTTTATGGTCGGTAATTTTGGTGGACCATAACCTCAAAATTCTAAAATCATAACTCTGGCAATAAATGGTGGACTGTAACCTTGAAAAAATATGCGCTGCTCCACATCATAGTCTGACTATTCATAAAGTTTCAGCTTCATCAGATCTAACATGTGGGAGGCATTATCCAGAAACAAAATATTTTTAGAAAAATCTGTGAAAGGGGAATAACTTTCAATTTGGTAATATCTAGAAAGGGGAATAACTCTGGAAATATCTGGCGGGCTCTAACCTAAAAATATGCACTGTTCCACATCATTGTCTTACTATATGTAAAGTTTCAACTTCATCAGATGTAAAATGTAAGATGAGTGTTACGGAAACGTAATGTTTAGAAAAATCTGTTAAAGGGGTATAACTCTGGTAATTTTGGCAGACTGTACATAACCTCAAAATGATATGCACTGTTCCATATCATGGTCTTACTGTATGTAAAGTTTCAACATAATCAGATCTTAAATGTCGGAGGAGTTATCCGGAAAACAAAATGTTTACAGAATTTTTCAAAGGGGCATAACTCTATTATTATTTGGTGGACCATAACCTTGATTAACCCTTTCAGTACCAAATGCAATCATGCTCCTTATATATAGCAGGACTCCATTTCAAAATTATGTGTATTCTTCAAAATCTATTTGGATACTGGCTGAAAGTTTTGCAAACAGTGCACGCCCAGATCAGACGCCGCATTCTGCGGCGTTTGATCTGGGCCTACACTGTCTGCCAACTACATATTTTGGGGTTTCCGGTCCAAAAATAGTCATCGGAAGAGACGGCAAATCCCCCAGCCAGAAGCCAATATGGCCTTCAGAAGATTGTTCACCAATAGAAAGTGCACCGGAATTAAACCAGCAATATATCACAAAAGTATTGCAGTTAGATTATACTGTCATGGGAGATAACTAAAAAAACCAGGGCACTCAGAACTGTGGTTCTTGTGCATGACATGCCTGCCTAAGCTCATGTATTTCTTGACAAAGTACCATCATGTCTCAAAGGATATTGGAGATACGCTGATCACAAGCTGGTCATACGTCTATAAATATGTGGTGTACAGTTAAACTTGAAACTTTACGCATATCTCCACATAATAGTCTTGCTATCTACAAAGTTTCAAATTGATCACATGAAAGCTGTAGGAGGAATTATCCGGAAATGAAAATGTATACCGAAATTTTCAAAGGGGCATAACTCTATAAATATTTGGTGTACGATTAACCTCGAAACTTGACGCACATCTCTGCCTTGTAGCAATACTATTTACAAAGTTTCAGGTTAATTGGATGAAAACTGTAGGAGGAGTTGTACGGAAATGAAAATGTTTACCCAAATTTTCAAAGGGGCATTTGGTGTGCGGTTAACCTTAAAACTTTACCGATATCTCCACACCATATATAGTCTTGGTATCTACAAAGTTCCAGGTTAATCGGATGGAAACTGTAGGTGGAGTTATCCGGAAACGAAAATGTTTACCGAAATTATCAAATGGGCATAAGTCTATTAATATTTGGTGTATGGTTAACCTTGAAACTTAACGCACATGTCCACCTCATAGTCTTACTATCTACAAAGTTTCAGGTTAATCGGATGAAAACTGTAGCAGGAGTTATCCGGAAATGAAAAAGTTTACGAATGGACGGACGGACAGATAGACGCCAACCCCATAACATAATAGGACCGTTTTTTTTTTTCAAAACGGGCGTATAAAAAGGGGCAAAACTCCATTAAATATTTTTTGAATTTTGTCAAAAGTTAATCAGGTCATCTACACATTAGACCCAAACTGTATGCCAAATATCATGAGCCTAGCCAGCTAAAGCGGTTCTCCAGATATTTTGTTCACAAGGTTTCCCCATAGCCACACTGCTTAAGTCGAAAAAGGTGCATAACTCGGTTAAAATTTTTCGGAATAGGGTCAAAAGTTAATCAGGTCATCTACACATTAGACCCAAACTGTATGCCAAATATCATTAGCCTAGCACAAGCGGTACTCCAGATATTTTGTTCACAAGGTTTCCCTATAGCCACAATGCATGAGTCCAAAAAGGGGCATAACTCCGTTAAATATTTCCGGAATATCGTCCAAAGTTAATCAGATCATCTACACATTAGACCCAAACTGTATGCCAAATATCATGAGCCTAGCTCAAGCGGTTCTCCAGATAATTTGTTCACAAAGTTCCCCTACAGCCACAATGCATAAGCCAACAATGGGGCATAACTCTATTACTATTTGGTGTATGGTTAACCTTAAAACTTTACGCACATGTCCACCTCATAGCCTTAATATCTACAAAGTTTCAGGTTAATCGGATGGAAACTGTAGAAACAGTTATCCGGAAACGAAAATGTTTACCGCAATTTTCAAAGGGGCATAACTTTATTAATGTTTAGTGTATGGTTAACCTTGAGACTTTACGCACATGTCCACATCATAGTCTTACTATCTACAAAGTTTCAGGTCAATCGGATGAAAACTGTAGGAGGAGTTATCCGGAAACGAAAACGATTACGGACGGACGGACGGGCGGACGCCGACCCCATAACATAATACGACCGTTTTTTTTTCAAAACGGGATTATAAAAACTTATTTATAATTTTAAAATCCTGTGAAAAAAAAAAAGAAATCCGAAACCTGCTTCCCCTAAAACATGGACTAGTCTTGTCACGCTTGAACGTTGAACTCTCAGAAGTCGGTGATAAACTACGAGACCTCTGAACATGAAAACAATAGGTGAAATACACAAATCACCTGTTAGATAATGCATTTACACGCATTTCGTCCAAAGTTGTTTGTCCGAAATCGATGACGTCACAACCATGCTACAGGATGCTAAAATTAGTGCCGTCAATTAATAGTGCATTATTGGATTTCGTTTAAACGCTATATAATCCTCAACCCTCTTCCGAGTATTAAAAGGATGGTTGCTTGCGCAAGAGTACTGGTAAACCACTTAGAACTAAGCTTGCCCTGGCAAAGTGGTGGGATCAGACCGTCCAATGCATACGGATCTTTTGGTTTCATTGAGTGGCAGGGCTTGAGATATTAGCAGTCATTTCATCTCAGTTTTGTGTTCAAGTCTTGCAAAATTGGGGAAGGTATAATTTGAGGACCTTTACTGGCGGACCAGAGGAATGAGGACCAAGTCTTCTAGAGGAACAGGGGTATAATTTGAGGACAAAATACAGGAGGACCAGTGCTTCAATAAGACATATCATGTCTATGATAATTGAAGATAATTACTGTTTATTGAAAATGACACCTACTGGTATGGTATATCACCTCATGGGTATAAAGAGAAAAAAGGAATAAATAAATAAATAAATAATTGAAAGGAAAACATGTTGTAATCAGATTATGCTTAGCGGGAAATTTTGTATGAAATGTATTTTTGGCATCTTGTTACACTTTTTAAAATGTTAAGTTGAAATTAGAATTTCTCTTCTTTCTATATACTTGATATAATCTATCTGTTAAATTTATAAACTGCATGATGAACAGTGAAGATCCTGATCAGATGCTTATCTGGAGCTAACCTGTTGGGATAAGGGATGTCAGATGTAAGTACAACATAATATCATTATAGCACGGTTCGTTATAACACGCTTTCGCATATAACACGGTTTTAAGATCGATCCCAAAAATGTATAGATTATATAGAAAAATAACCGTAAATGGTCATTTTTCTATATAATCTACACATTTTGTTTGGATATAACACGGTTGTTTAAATAATACCGTTTCTGCTTTGGACCCCATTAATAGTGTTATAATGAGGTTGTGGTGTAATATAACATTATAAATCATGCGCATAGGAATGACGAAACATGTGTGCCATGATTCTAATCATATCTTACAGAAACTCATTTGAATCACCACTGTACAGGCTAGTTAACTCTCTAAGGTCATGTAACGGGACAAACCTGTACCTTTAATCCACTGAAGGCAGGAATTCCCAATAATATAGAACTTTATATTTTACTTTTGGTCCTTTGAGATCAGCGAGAATATTCTGAGAAATCAGAAATAAATTATTGATTTAGACTCCTATTCTAGACAGGCTTTTAATTATTTGGACCCCATTTTGATTTATATCAGTCTTTTAATCGACTGCCTATTCGAAATTCGCAAAATTGCAGTATGTTTCCTCTGGCTTTCTTTGCCGGATCATAACAGGGTCACTGATGAGGCTTTATTAGCCTATACTACGTAGTATGGCCCATTTTTTTCTTATATTCGTCAAATTTGGCAGATTAAAATGTTTTTTATTGCTCTTAAAGGAACTCATTTTTGATTTTTATTTGACAGAGTAAAATCAGATCATGCAGAATGAAGCATATGATCAGGGACTTTATTGTTTAAAACACACACACACACACACACACACACACACACACACACACACACACACACGCACACGCACACACACACACACACACACACACATTGTCACAGTACTTTTTTCTAAAACTGTAAAGGTCATTTTGGAGACATTGCTTGAAATTATGGGACTTTTAGCTGACATTGAGATGAAATGACTTCTCAAGCCCTGCTGCCCAATGAAACTAAAAGGGTTTATAAGCATGGATGGTCCGACACTCGCAACGGTTTGCCTGGGCAGACTTAGATCTTGAAAGCGGTTTACCAGTACTTGTGTGCAGGACGGTTTCAGCTCTGCGTGGAATTATCATACAGCCCATCACTTTCTTCAAGCCCCGATGGGTGGGGGCCGCTTCACTGGTTGCCAAGATAAACCTCTTATAAAACACTCTGACCCACTGCAGCTATTTTCTATAAAAAAGAGGCACATGAACCACCGTGCTCACCAGACGACAGGTGGTTTGTTTCATTCGAGGTTTAACGTCCCCGTCAACACTGTAAAGATCATTTTGGAGACGCTGCTTCCAATTTTGTGGGACTTTTACCCGACATTGAGATGAAAAGACCTCTCAAGCCCAGTCGCCACATGAAACCATATAGGGTGCATAAGCATGGACGGTACGAGGCTTACACCGCTTTGTCTGGGCAGGCATAGTGTAGTTTATATTTTCTTGTCCTTTGGGATCATTGATTCCATTGTGGAATTTGAAAATATCTGAGGGTCACTAATAAGGCCTTTATGGCCGAAACTAGCTGGTCGGGCCCAGAAAACATGTACACTCCATATTTTCCAGTTCTGTGGTGTATTCCTTGCTTCCAAATGATAACCCTTTCTAGAACATATTAGACCCTCTAAGCGGTTTACCAGTACTCGTGTGTAGGTCGGATTCAGCTCTGCGTGGAAGCATCGTGCAACCCATATACTTCTTCAAGCCCCGATTGGCGGGGGCTGAGAGGACAGATGGGCACTGCCCAATGGCAGCCATGTATTTTAACATGATATCATTTTAATCTGCCAATTATTAAATATGAAGTCTCCCAAATATACCCCATTATCCGAAGAAGCATCCATGTGGACTCAGTATCTGAAACATTAGGCTTTTTATGGAGTAGAAGGTGTGGGGCATGGACCCAGTGAAGCCCTGGTTGGTATCACTAAATGAGTCTTATCATTAGGAAAAGAATATATATGGTTAAGCAATGGGGATATGTAAGGCCGGAGATATAAGGAGCAGAATGGACTTTTTGTTTCAGCCATGAAAGCCCCATTTAACCCATTAAGCTTCCCACCTCATTTTAACCCAAATATATTCTCTTTTTGGTAAATTAAGCCTCCCAACCCACACATCAATATTTTCCATTTGGCAAATTAAGCCTACCAACCCCAAAAGAATTTCCACCCCAACTGGCTGCGACATACCAAGGGCACTCGGCGAGTGCCTCGTATAGGCAAAACCCCAGAGCCCCAGGGGGCGGTCCACCACCCTCGCCGGCCTTGGGGATCGGGTCCGGGATAAGGAAGTAACCTATTTAGACAAGTAGTTGCAAAAGACATACAGGTAAATTAGGCGCAAACTGAAGGCGTCGAAAATGTGCACTAAACGATGGCACATCTCTGCCCCAGCGGCGCCCGCTCCCCCGGGCGGCCGACCGAGCCCTTCTCACCCCTGACGATGTTCACATGCACCTTCGAAGCCCTGATCAGCAACATCGGCCGCCCCCACAACGAGCTCACGGACATCCTCGGCTCTCGGATTGCCGCGGGCTTGGGAGGGCCGTCAAGGCCTTAAACAGTAACTATGGCCACTTCTGCGCCCCCGGCTTCGAGCAGTTCTTGAAGGCCCCGACCCAGGCCGGCCGGCGGCCGGCTGGCAGCGGCCGCCAACGGAAACCCCAGGGCGACGCGACCTGCTTCAACTCCGCCCTCGAGCCGGCGATCGTCCCCGGCCTCGAGGATGCGCCCCGCCCTGGTCAGAACCCTCCTAGAAGAGATTCACGGAAAGTATTACGCCGTCAAATATTTCCCAACGACAGGGCACGTACAAGTCCCAAGGATCGTTTGCTCCGACTTCTCAGACGGCGGTTTTGTTGCGGCCCTGTTGGCTCGCTTCTTGACGGAGGCAGGGGTGGGGACAGATCCTGCCAGCCCGGTCGCCGTGGTCTGTTCGCGGCCGATCATGGTGAACTTCAAGTTCCATCTGAACTGCCAGAGCGAGCGAGTCGTCCTCAACCTGGCGCGCATCGTCGAACACCTGGGGCGCGCCAAAGAAGAAAGGAGGGGACCGTACCCGATCCGTGAAATCAAGGCCCCCCAGGACGGTCAGAACCTTTCGTTCAAGTTCGTGTGCCCCGCCGGGGAGGCCAAAACGCAAAAGGTCCGGGTCAACATCGTTTACCGTGGGAAGGTCAATATCCTGGGGGCTCGAGATTTCGAAGTCCCCTGGGTTAACCGCAAATATCTTTCGGTACTGGTCAACTCCCGGTGGACCGAGCTAGTGGGTCTCAAGCCCCTTCCGGACGCCCAGCGCGCAGGGCTCGATGCGATCCTGTGGCTGGCGGAGGAGTTTGGGGCCGAGTTCGGCCTCCGGGATAAGGAAATAACCTATCTAGACATGTAGTTGCAAAAGACATGCCGGTTTTAACGTTCATCATGCCTAAGGGACACAACAATTGTAAGTGGTTGACTTTGGGCTCGGTTGAGTCCTGTGGTAAGAGTTGTATAGAAGAGTACTGTAAAACCCACCGCATGCGTCTCCGCAAGGGTTCATGCACGCGGCCATGCGAGGTTTGTGGGGTTGGGGTTACAAATAAACACCGACTTTGTTGGTCGCATGGGTATGCAAGTGCGTTGAGCCGTGCAACCATAGCGGTGAAGAAGGAATTTAAGCGTTTGTCTGATATCGATATTTCCTATTAGAGAATAATTTGATAACTGGTATACCTATCCGCAACTATGGAAGAACTGATCAATCAAATCCTTGCAGAGCCCGACCCAGTCCCAGGCAACCATAGCGGTGCAGAAGGAATTTAAGCGTCTTACCGCCATCGACATTACCACTTAGAGAATAGTGATTATCCCAATACCCAATTAGAGAATAATTATTTTTAATTAGAGAATAATTTGATAACTAGTATACCTATCCGCAATTATGGATGAACTGATCAATAAGATTCTTGCAGAAATACCCGACCCAGTCCCACAGGGTCAACAATTTACCGACCTGGATGGTCAGGTCCCTCACTCGGTGGGGCTTCCAGCCGACCAGTGGGTCGAGATTCTTAACGACGCCAAAGAAGAATTCGAAGTTGATGGTGCCGCTGCGGTCTTCTCTACATGGAGGGTGGAAGAAGAAGACCCCTTTGGCGTCGGTGATATCGAGTTGGTTGACGGAATGTATGCCAGAGCGGGCCGAATGGCTGTGGATGCCAGTATGACAGACGAGAGAGCGGCAAGGCTGCTTGGTAGCCTTCCGGAGGGCGGGTTTCTTCTGAAACTCAAATTTCTCCGTGAACTACAGGATGGCGACTGGGTCGTTGAAGACAAATTCGACCCAGTCCGTGCGCAGAGAAGGAAGGGACAGGCTGTCGTCGACATCTCACGGGACACAAAACCTGGCGTGTTGACTGGAATCGATAAAGTCTTCTACCAGAACGCCTATCCCGTCACTGCAGTTGCCTACGGCCTCTACGCAATCAGAGACCCAGATCCGGCCAACCTCGCTCCACTAAGAGATGGCGACCTCAACTGTGCGGCCGAGAGAGTTGTTGAGCACTTTGAAGGCGCCCTGAGGGGTCAGGGTTTGACACCAACACGTCGCCAAAAATTCAAGAATGGGAGATGAGAGTCCACAGAGGTGGAGCGACTGTTCGCGACGTCGTGGCCGAACTGGAAAAGATACTCAGAAGAGCAATCATCCTGTAGGACATTGCTGGTGAGGACATTTTCAACAGTGGCAAATATGGTAGAGGTGGGAATGGCGGCCATAGATCCGTAGAACTTATATGCCACAACGACCACGCTTGGTACAAAGACCTCCACTTCCCCCAGAGTAGAGAGGTCCACATCTACGAGGGCGACGTCTGGCAGGCTATTTGGGAAGCTATTGCTATATGTTGAACGTCCTTTTGTCATATAACGGGTACCTGGTCTATTTTTTTCGTTTTTTATTTTTGACGGATTGCGGTCTGGCTCCTGGGCGGCCAAGACATGAATGTAGGCCGACAACTCTCAGTCGACCAGTTCGTGCTCCAGGACGGCCGCACCTACAGGACGCGGGAGGCCCAAGAGCGACTACAAGTCATCTGCGCCAAACTGGCCAACCCTGAACTCGCTGAAAGAGCCTTCGGCGAAAATTACGCTGCCAGTATTATGGCAAAGGAAAGGAACGGTTGGAAGCCAACCCCAGCCAACCTCCTTCCAGATGTCGAGAAGGCCTGTGTGGAGCACGGTCACGGCGGCCTCTGGAACTCTATGAATTATGTCACGAGGGAAGTCGTCAGCATCGACATGAAGGCCTGCTATCCGGCATCCTTCCCGGGTATGGGCGAAGCCAAACCCTATTTCGAGCGGTTCGGACACCCAACCCACCGGATGGTCCGTGTAGCCTTCAATGGCGCTCTCCCAAAAGACATAGGTACAGGCTTCGCCGAGATTCAAGAATGGGAGTTTTATGCAACCTGCCATCCTGTCATCCCTGCCTGGTTCGGGAAGCATTTCTCCTCCGATGGTTGGGCCCCGACACAGCTCCTTGCCTATCTCACAGAGTCTGGTTTGTTGAAGGTTCGGGAAGCCATCATCTCCTTTAAGAAACAAACTGATATGTGGTTTCCAGAAGACCGCAACCAAGGTTGTAGTGTCATCGGTAAATTCACCCAGGGCGCAAAAGTTGCTACCGACGAAACTGGTGGCAAAAGACTGACACTAAGGCTTGTGACCGACCAGGGAGAACTCGACTTCCTCGTGCGAGATACCCGCGAAAGCGGCAACTTGGTCGGAGCTCCCGAAAGATAACCCCTGGGTTATATTCTCACGTACTACGACGGCTCCCAACAGCAGTACACCCTTCTAAGGGCGAGCATGCTGGCATACGCCCACATCAACCTCCTCTCCATGCTTTCGAGGTTTGAACCCGATGAGGTGGTCCGAGTGGCAACCGATTCTATTTTTGTAAAGAAAACGGCACTCTACAAACTAGACGGCGTTGGTGTCTTCAAACCTCATGAAATCCACCCAAAAGGAAAATGTCGCATCTGTTACACCCGCCACGAGGAGGAGACACTGATGCCACCACGAGACGTGATTGCCCCATCCCAGTGGCGTGACAAGGGTGAACAACTCTACGCCCCCGACCCTGAATATATAGCAAACATCAAAAACCTGCTCGATTCGTCCGCGCCAGTTTATGACGATCCCCTGACCCGACATCAGTTGAGCTACCTAAAAGGTGGCGGGGGCAGCGACAAGACCACCCGGGCGATTGAGCTCTTCCGCGACAAGAACCCCCTCGTCTTCACCCCGACCAATCGCCTGGCCAAAGAGATGCGGGCCAGGGGCGTCCAGGCCCAGACCTTTCACAGCTTCTTCCGCTGGAGTTGTCAGACCGACTGGACACCCTAAAGGTTGGGACAGAAGTTCATTCCCCGCGTGATAATCTGGGATGAGATTTGCACAGTGCCCGCCCCACTCTGAAAACCTTCCTCGACTGGCTCGATTGTCGGGGCGTCCAGGTCGTCTGTTGTGGCGACCAGGGACAGCCGCCCCCAATCGCCGGAGAAATGCCGCACAACTGGCTGCGGGCGAGAGCCGATTACTATGAAGAGGTCCTGACCGACCACAGGGCAAAAGAACTGGGTCTGAAAGCCGTCAACACTGTTTAGGTCATTTTGGATACGTCGCTTCCAATTTTGTGGACTTTTACCCGCAATTGAGATGACATCTCAAGCCCTGTCGCCCAATGAAACCGGTAGGGCTTATAAACATGGACGGTCCGACTCGCACCGCTTTACCTGGGCAGGCTTAGATCCTCTAATCGGTTTACCAGTACTCGTGTGCAATCGGTTTCAGCTCTGCGTGGAAGCATCATGCAACCCATCTGTTTCTTCCAGCCACGACATGCGGGTGCAAAATTAATTGCTGACAGACTCATGACGCACGATGGACATTGATCAGTCACAAAAGCTCATCATGTAACCACGTGACAGATGAGTTAAAATGTGGAAGCTCAGACCTTAATGTCAGACTCTTTACCCATCGTGTACCTGAAACCCCTAAAAGGGTAACTGGCAAACAGCAGGAAATCAAAGTACTGAAAGTACTGAGAGACGGGCGAGTAATGTCATCCTATCACAACGCTCTTTAGTTAAAACTTGAAAAAAAATGACTACAGTCTTTTTACTCTGTCGGCCCCTTCCCGTCGGGGCTTGAAGAAATAGATGGGCTACATGATATGTCCACCCAGGGCTGAAACCGACCCACAAACGAGAACTAGAGAACCGCTTAGAGGATCTAAGCATGTCCAGGCAAAGCGGTGCGAGTCGGCCCGCCCATGCTTATAAACACTATTGGTTTCATTGGGCGGCAGGTCTTGAGATGTCATTTCATCTCAATGTCTGGTATAAGTCCCACAAAATTGGAGCAACGTCTCCAAAATGACCTTTTAAGTGTTGACGGGGACGTTAAACCTCAAATCAAACAAACAAAAACTGTTTACGCCCCAGTTACATTTAATTGCTCTTCAATTTATCATTGAGTATTTTTATCTTCAAACGGGCTATTCACAGACAGGATGCAGGTCTCAAGGAAGTTGACTCTTTTTTCAAGCTGGAAGAAACTGCTGTTTATTTATTTATTTATTTTATTTATTTATTTCTGTATCTGAATTAATTTTCACCGACTTTGCGGACGATCACATATCTGTACACTGAAGACAGCCTACAAATATTCATTTCGGTGATGCCCCTGCCTATCGGGGCTTGGAGAAATAGATTGGGCTGCATAATGCGATGCCCCGGCCATCGGGGCTTGGAGAACTAGATTGGGCTGCATGATGCTTCCACGCAGAGCTGAATCTGACCACACACGAGCACTGGTAAACCTAAGGACTAAGCCTGCCCGGGCAAAGCAGTGTGAGTCAGATCGTCCAATGCATATAAGCCTTCTGGTTTCATTGGACGGAAGGGCTTGAGGTGTCATTTCATCTCAATGTCGGGTAAAAGTCCCACAAAATTCGAAGCAACGTCTCCAAAATGACCTAAATAGTGTTGAAGGGGACGTTAAACCCCAATTCAAAGAAACAAACAAATCGGAAATTCCACTCGTGCATCGCACTCGTGATAATACTGATCTTTTCAACCCACTCGTATTCCGCTGCATTTGATCACTGAGTCGGAGCAAACTTTATTTATACAAGTATTAGATACCAAAAGCTTGAGTCCACGCATAGCACACATTAATTTGTGTGAGTGAGTGTTTGAGTTTTACGTCCCACCAACAGCTAAGGTCATACGGAGACAGGGCCTCGGTTTAAATACTCATCCGAAAGTCTGGAGAAGCCCGGAATAGATCCTGCGACCCCTGGTTTACAAGGCGAGTAGCGTAACCACTACACCACGGAGGCTTCTACATTAATTTGTGTGGTCATAAGATTGGAATGTCAAATGACAAAGCTGCCCATGTGTATTCTGTATAAGTGTGCCAGTAAATGATTCCAAAAGTTGACTCCAGCTTCATATATAAACAAAACTGCCAATGTTTTACTATGCCAACCAATCGTACTAAGGAAACGAAAATTCAGTAGAACAGATGCATCTGCCTTCTTTTAGTGAAAACAAAAATAAAAGATGCGTATACTACAGTGTCAATTAAGCAGATCTCTATAGATCCCAAATGGTTAAAGTGGCTTAGCCGAAAAGGGAGACAAACCAAATCTGACCATAAATAAATAAATAAATAAATATAAATGAGCCTGTTCATTTTTGTTTTTCATGCTAATACCGTAAATTCTAGAAAATAGCTCAACTTTACGTCTCCAATAAAGTTCTGTTCTGTTCTTTTCTGTTCCCCCCCTCTGCCTTACAGACACGCCGGGAGTGGGGACATAAAATGACGCCAAAAGAAGAAAATAAAGTTTTGATAAATTTACCATGTCAGTGGTTTGACCCTGCATTTTAAACCTTGATCAGATGCTGCGTTTTATGAACTTCAACCTTATCAAGGGCGTATATAAATCTGCAGCGTATTTGCCCATCAGTGCCAAGCGTCCCTTTACTGGGGCATTCGAAAACACTGAAGACCCTGAGTAGAGGCCATAGACTGTGGCGTCTGATCAGGGTCTTCATTATTTGCTTAAAGCACGGAACTTCATGTCAACTCACAGCGAATAAAATTTCTGAATATAATTAGACCTCTCCAAAGCGGTCGGAATACCATGTTTGATGCCGATCATTACAGAGAAGCGTGTCAACCCTTTCAACCCTGTACACCGCTGCAGATACCGAGTCAGGTACATATACCGATACAAACGTTATAGATCCAGATCAGACGGCACGTGGCGAGCAGTCTACTCAGACTCTTCAACGTTTGCCAGCTGTCAATGACTTGAACACAACATCTTTCTTTAAGAATTGGAACAATGTACACTGAATATCAAAGCTAGAAGGGTTCTGTTCAAAAACTGAGGGATGAAAGGGAATGGTTTCAAGCATAAACAGCAACGGCGTAGGAAAATAGTGCAGGATTTTTTTACTCAGCTTTCAGCGCAAATTTATTCATGAAATCTAATAACCCAGAAAGAATGTAGAATGCTAGCAGGGAAGCAGGTTCATTTGTACAAACATTATTCATTTTTCAAACAGTCCTGTCGAACTTGATTGGATTTATTGCGTGTACTGCTTTTTTCATACTTAGATATGTACCTTATTTTAGTTTTTTCTTTTTTTGAGCGGAGGACTACAAGAAGGAATGTCTAAAGAGGTGCACAAAATCTGATGTACGAGGTGTACGATGACTATAGTCGGGCTAACGTCCGCCTAAAATGGAAGCTGCTCCAAGGCTGGTTCCCACATGAGCACATGATGATGATGTCACTTGTTGGTGGCATCATCACTTTGGTTGGCACTTCAGTTATAATGTTTCCACTACGTTATGTAAAACGAATGTAGGTATAACAAAAACCCTTGCATCCCTATGAAATGATGCCAAAACTCATAAAGTTTGCGCAAATTACACTTTTGTATAATCTTAAGCGTAATTTAAGCACCTCAAAATATTTATTGTTTTACATGAATACTTTTCCTCTGATTCTTCAGTGGAATTCAAGTGGACTTGTTTTTTGCTCACCAGAATTCCAATGGAAATTCAGCGAATTGAACATTTCACTGGAAACCATCAGAATTCCAGTGGAATTCCACCGGAATTCTGGTGTCATTTTCAGTGGGGATGAGTACTTGGTTTGAAGCCATCTGAAAGTCTGGCGAAGCCCTGGACTGATACTGCGATCCCTGATTTATCAGGTGCGTATCGTAACCACTATACCACAGAGGCTTCTAAAATTTTGAAATGACTCGTGATGAAAACAATTGGAAGATTCCATTTGGTCCAGAATGGGTTAATAACACATGCCCACTTAACCCCAACTACCTTCCCTACTCACCACCACTCCCACAAAACCTACCCAGCCCATGCCAATGCACCCACCCCGTCCACCCAAACCTACCCAAATCTCACTCTACCTACATTAACTTATCTAACCTTAACTCTACCACTGCCCGCCCAACCCAACCCAACTAACTGTCCTACCCTACCCACCTCCACTTACCCAAACCTACCTATCCTATCCTATTTACCATATCCTTCCTCACCTAAACGAATCAACCCTCCCCATCCCTACTTACCCCTATTCCACTCTACATACCCTACTTTCACAACTGCACCCCACCCAACCCCAACCTACGTAACCTACCCCACCAACCACAAATCACTCCAACATACCCTACCCCTCCTAACACCACCCACCCACCCTACCCATCCGTCTCCGTATGACCTTAGCTGTTGATGGGACGTAAAACTCAAACTCTCACTCACCTACCCTACCCTATCCACCACACTTACCCCAACTAGATGGGATGCATCACGCTTCCACGCAGAGCTGAAACCGACCCGCACACGAGTAATGGTAAACAGCTTTGAGGATCTTAGCCTGCCCAGGCAAAGCGGTGCGAGTCGGCCCGTCCAGTGCTTATAAACCCTTTTGGTTCCATTGGGCGGCAGGGCTTGAGATGTCATTTCATCTCAATGTCGGGTAAAAGTCCCACAAAATTGGAAGCGACGTCTCCAAAATGACCTTTACATTGTTGACGGAGACGTTACACCTCAAATCAAACAAAAAAAAAAAAAAAAATACCCAAACCCCACCCTACTTACCATACCCTGCATACTTGAATGCACCCTACCTACCCTTACCTACCACAATCCCACCCTACCTACCCTTCCTACCGCACCCACCCTACCCCATCCCCGCCTCCACTTACCCTAACCTACCTCCCCCTACCCCTCCCCGACGCACCGACCCTACCCCTATTCCATTCTACCTACCCTACTAAAGCAACCCCAACCCACCCAACCCAAACCTACCTACCCTAACCAACCACAAATCACCCGACTACCAAACCCTTCCTTACACCACCCACCCCACTCAACGTCAACTACCTACCCTACCCTATCCACCCCACTTATCCCAACACCACCCTACTTACCCTACCCTGCCTACTACAAATGTACCCTACCTACCCCTACCTGCCCAAATCCGACCCTACTTTCCCTACCCTACCAACCTCACCTACCCCACCCTCCCCCATCCCAACCCGACCCCGGCCTACCAACCCTACCATATCCAACCCACCTACCCCAACCGCACCTTATCTACTTTACACCCATCTACCCTACCCCACCCAATCCCGAAACGCACCCACCATAACCCAATTCAACCCTACCTACCCTACCTTATCCTACCCCACCCATCCATCCCCAACCTATACACCCACCTACCCATACCCCATCCACCTAGCTACCGTAATCTAACTACACAAACCCCTCCCCACCCAACCTATCCTACCTCACTCCACACCAATGCACCCATCCTACCCATCCCCAACCTGCCCCAATATCTTCCTAGCTATCCTTCTTTACAGAACCTTACCCTAACCCACCCAACCCCAACTTGCCTACCCTACCAATTCCAACCCCACCCTACCCTACATGCCCACCCCAACCCCCACCTACCCCTACCCTACCCTATCCCACCCACCCCACCCACCTACCCTACCGTACCCTACTCCAGCCCACCCCAACCTACCCTCACCACAACACCTCCACCCCATCCAACCCCAGTCACAACAATTGTATTCAGATGGTATAGGCCACCTATATGCTAGTAGATGATAATCAAAGTACTGAGGGAAGTTGATTTATGAGAAATAATTACTATTTAACAATGTTAGTCGTAGATCAAGCAGTTATCTAGAAATTTTGTTGAAAAAAAATTTAGAGACAAACTTCCCATATCGAAGGTCCTGGTGTATGAATGTCATTTGACATGTCACCAGTAACCTGGAGAGGGTTAAAAATTCGACAAAGTAAACAAAATGTTCATCGATTGTTTCGAGTTTAACGACAGGTCAACCCTAGTGGATCATTTTTGTCTTCTCTAAGAGAAAGGGGGGAAAGAGATAGAAGAGACAGAGGAGATGATTTGTTTGTTTGTTTGTTTGTTTGTTTGATTTGAGGTTTAACGTTCCCGTCGACACTGAAGGTAATTTTGGAGACGTTGCTTCCAATTTTGTGGGACTTTTACCTGACATTGAGAAGAAATGACATCTCAAGCCCTGCCGCCCAATGAAACCAATAGGGTTTATAAGCATGGAAGAGCCGACTCGCACCGCTTTGCCTGGACATGCTTTGATCCTATAGGCAGTTTACCAGTACTCGAGTGCGGGTCGGTTTCAGCTCTTCGTGTAAGCATCATGCAGCCCATATATTTCTTCAAGCCCCGAAGGGCGGGGGCCGTTCTAGAGATGAAAGTGAGGGACAGAGGAGAAAGAGGAAAATGAATGGAAGTGTAGAAACAGAAGAAATAACAACACTCCCCCACTCTACCGTTACCTGCTGCAAGGACAGCAGGTGTTGCCCAAGTGTAGGTCGATTCCAGCTGGACTTCCCAGTGACACGAGATACACATCGCCATTGCCTCACTCAACTACCCCCACGAAGAAAAAACGGAAGAAAGAAAGATAAACGTGTCTGCCAATTTCTTCATGGTCAAACCATAAATTTCTAAACTAGCTCAGTACATATCTGCTAATAATCTTACAGAGAAGTTCTCCTAGCGGGCACATGATGTCTTAGCAACGTCGCATTTTTACGACGATGCACATACGTTTTGCAGCCGCTTGGAACTATGTTCCTTCTGGCCTCGGGACATAAAAAGGAGAATAACTTGACAAAACAGAACAATTTAAAACCATTTGATTTAGACATTATAACCCTGATCAGACGCCGCGTTTACCTAAGCCGAATTAAAATACGTTTATTCAAACCTGTACGGGATCCTAAAAGCAATAACCCATAAATACCAATTAATTGTTTCAATTCAGGGACATTCTGAAACAGTTAAGATAGATTAGAGGCAACAGAATGTTGCGTCTGATCGGTGTCTTCACTACTCGCAAAAGTACGGAACTTGATTTAAAACTCACAGCTTACAACACGTGTTTTGTAATTAGAGCTCTCGAAAGCAGGCGAATTGTAGGTCAGTAAAGGGTCATTTAGTTGGTAACTGATAAGCTAACCCTTTTAACCCTGTAGATCGGTGCAGATGCCGAGGTAGAAAAACACTGTATCTATACAAACCTTGCAGATCCTGATAAGACGTCACGTAGCTAGAACGTCTCGGCATAATCTGCATGTACACTGTTTGTCATCATGTCAGTGAACTAATCAGAAATCCCTTTCTATAAGAATATCTTTAAAGCGAGAGGAGTCCTTTTTAGAAACTCAGGGATGAAAGAGTAAAACACAAATATCATCGGAAAGCGCGTACGAAAATAGTCCCAGAGTACTGTTTTCTTTTCAGAATTCGTCTTTTTGTGCCAATTTATATTCGATCCGTATAAAGTCCCGAAAACTGAAATATTTTGAAAGACGTTCTATGCCTGCAAAATAAATTTTCCAGTGCTCATTTTGGCTTATTTTATGCCGCGAACGAAGAGCGGAAGTGGAGTAACGCGGTCCAGTACCGTTAGTAGAAATGTGTTGACAAAGAAACTTAATTTTAAAAATTAACTTTCATAAATGTTTAAAATAACTTCTGAAGCCATCAAACCATGGCATGCAGCATTTATTGGTTAAGAACTTCATAATTTTCTCAATTAATGACCCTGAGTTGTTCTTTGCATAGATTGAAAAACAACCAAAAAGAAAAAATATCATTCTGGATATAAAAGGTGAGGTTATTAAATTTGTTTTACATTTTATCGTTATAAATGTTGTATTGTAATGCCCGATATGCAGATGAAGAAACAGATGGGCTGCACGATGCTTCCATGCAGAGCTGAAACCGACCCGCACACGAGTACTGGTAAACCGCACACAGGATCTAAGCCTGCCCAGGCAAAGCGGTGCGAGTCGGTCCGTCCAAGCTTATAACCCTATTTGTGTCATTAGGCGACAGGGCTTGAGAAGTTATTTCATCTCAATATCGGGCAAAAGTCCCACAAAGATCAAATTTTGAATCCCTGTTTTGCATCTAATTCCACAGAACTTATGAAAATATGTTTTGCATTTAATTCCACAGAACTTATGAAATATATACTTTTAAATGACAGCAAAACATTTGCCATTACACTTGCAAGAAATACTTTCAAAGTAACTATTTGCAAAAGCTTTGCACCTGAATAAAAATCAGAGTTGATGTTTGCAAACTGTTTGCAGACTGCTATTCAGGTAAGCATGTTAATTAATCCAACCAAATGAGTTTAAGTCACTGTTTGCAAAGCTTTCCGGTATGAAAAATGTCAGATATACTGATTGCGAAACTTTTACAGTGTGCTAAAAGCATTTGTATTTGCAATCTCTTTGTAGTGGCACAGATATGCTTGCAAAATGTTTGCACCAATCTGTTGCAAAGCACTTGCAAAGGGTATGCAACCGGTTATTTCACTGGAGCATATTCCAAATATACTCTGCGAATGGACTGCAAAGGATTATTTTTGTATCGGATTCCAGAAATAGGAAAACTGCGCTTTTCAAAAACATGGTTTTTATTGTTGAAACTTAAAACGATAACTTTTTCGCAAATTTGACAGATTCTTTGTGACTGAACTTTTATTATGCATGAATAAATTATTAGATATGACTTTAATTTCTATTTGGCAATTATTTTGATGCATCACTAAAAAATAAAGGTTTTGGTGTAGCAAAAGTAGTAATGTCAGCAGCACTGTCCTCTTTTCAATCATTACATACTATTTCCACACGTTTGTAGGTTCCATCCAATTCTGTTCCATTAATGTATATTCATGGCATGTATTTTGCCAAAGATACTGTAAAATTGTGATGGTAGTGGTTATTTAGGTCTAACTGAGGGTGCACAATGAATGTCCGGGAATTATCATGAAAATTTCCGGGAATTGTCCGGGAAAAGTCCGGGAAATGTGGGGTAGCTGTGCGTTATCCCTAATATCTCTGCTTCTGATGGTCAGAAATTAATGAAATTAGTATCAAATAAAATTTTAAGCTCCGATCTATTATTAAAATTATATTAAAATACATTTTTTGAACTTACTTGTCCGGAAAATTCCCTGATTGTGTTTTAAATCAATTTAAATCCAGGCGGTTTCGTGCTTCAAGTCTGTCTACTTATGATTTTTCTACCCTTTACACTACACTTCCTCATAATCTTATAATTTATAAACTTAATGATTTAATTGAATGGACATTTCATAGGGAAGACTCCCTCTATCTCGCATGTAATGTAAGAAATGCTTGTTTCACTTCTGAAGAGCATAAAAATCATACTTTATGGTCATGTCGGAATTTGTGTGAAGCTCTCACCTTTCTACTTGACAATATTTACATAAGATTTGGTACTAAGTTATTTAGACGAATTGTGGGTATTCCGATGGATACTAATTGCGCACCACTCGTGGCTGATTTCTTTTTGTTTTGTTATGAGAGAGACTTCATGATGTCCCTTTCTGCTGAAAACGAGTCTGAAATCATTGAAGCGTTTAGCTCCACTTCTAGATACTTGGATGATTTATTAAATATTGATAACACCTATTTCGATGGTTTGATCAGTCAAATTTAGCCCCCAGAACTTCAGTTAAATAAAGCAAATTCTTCTGATACCGAGGCCCCGTTTTTGGATTTACATCTATCTATTGTAGATGGGTCTGGTTCGTGCAAAATTTATGATAAACGCGATGATTTTGAATTTGAGATTGTAAATTTTCCTTTTTTTGGATGGTGATGATCCTCGTGCGCCATCCTATGGCGTTTATATTTCGCAATTAATTCGATTGCCAGTGTGTGTAGTCATGTAACCGAGTTCAACACACGTAATAAATTGTTAACGCCTAAACTTCTTAATCAGGGTTATCGGTACCATAAACTACGCAAATCCTTTTCAAAATTTTATAGACGTCATTCTGATTTAATTTCAAAATTCAATATTGGACTTAAATCTCTTCTGCAACAAGGTCTATCGAAATCCGAATTTTATGGTGACTTAGTATACAAATTCAGAACAATATATAACCGCAATGACTTCAGCACCCAATTTCGTAAAATCATTCTTCGATATAAAATGATTGGGTACAACATAAATTTTATACGTCAGACTGCATGCATGGTAGTTAACCCAATCACGGTTGACAACTTTGCTTCCCTCTTTAATTGCATGCCGGTGGATCAGGTCTCAGCTTCTATGACGGTTCCTGTGTAAAGGCTTATTGAGAATTAGAGAGATCTAATTCAAGGTAATGTTGGCTGATGCCTGATGCTCTATCTCTGGTCGGGCCCATCGGAGTCTAACTTGGTTTTCTTTTGCTCCAGCATTTCAGTGGTTTCCTAGCTGTCGAGTCCTCACCGTTGGTTCAGCTCTGTGGTTGTTTGATTATTTGTGTTCACGGAGATGAGTTAGGAGGTCTTCATGTGGACTGAACAAATTATTTGTCTAAATCGCAATTGAAACAAGGGCGAGGATTGTGGCCACGTAAAATCGATTTAAGCCCCCCAGTGGAATTCGTTTCCGCAGACCGTTCCAATGCGGTTCTTCTGTCGCGATTTATTTTTGTTATGGTTTGTCTTTCGGTGTTTGTGTCGCTTGTGTAATTTTATTTTGGATATCCTATTGGCCTTTTTGTGGGAAGGTACTCTCCTTTTGGCTTTCCGCTGTTGGTGTTTCCATTAGGTCTGTTGTCGCATGTTTGTGTGTCTTTCCCTTTGGTGTCTCTTATGTGAGCTATGGGTTGATTGTATCGATTCCTGATCATTGCCCTCTACTTCTATTTTATCATTTTTGACCAAGCGTTTAGTTGCCTTCTAAATACTAGACTTGCTTCCATTGGATATAAATCCCATGTTTTATTTCAATGTGAGAAATGATAGGTATAAGGGACTAGCATGATGCATGTTTTTATAAATATATCTGCAAGCTCAAAGAAATTGTTGCTGGTTTTATATGGTCACCCCTCCTTTAAAAATGTTGGTTTGTATTTACCTTTCCCCAACCTACCCCAGCCATCCAACCCTACCTACCCATCCACTGGTAAACAATTCTGATTCTCCGTTGTAGTAGGTAAACAGATCAACATGTTTTTTGTCTCATTAACTGTTTGGGCTTGGATGGCTCTATTAACAAGTAAGGTTTGAAAAGTTTTGAATGTGTTGTTTTTGTGGCAGCAGATAAAAGGTTACTATTGTCGCCTTTTGAAAATATTTAGTGGGTCTATAGCAAAGGTAGAAATGTTAGCAGCACTGTCCTGCTTTCGGTCATTACATACTACTGTAGAATTCCGCTTAAAGACCACCCCTATATTAGGACCACTCCACTATTAAGACCGGTTTTAACATTCCCAGATTATTTTCTATATAATTCATTGCTATGTATTCCGATAAAAAGAGACGAACCCGCTATTCAGTATTAAGACCGTTTTCAAAAGACCATATATGTCATTAATGTTCGCTATTTTGCCATGGATAATGTAAAATGTGATGGTAGTGCTAATTTAGTAAAGTAGAAGTAAAACAAAGATCAGGAATCAACAGCCACCAGTTTTTTTTTGCCTCACCAGAAATTAGGCAAACTCACCTAGTCTTTCTAACACTTTTAGGTGGCTTTCAATGCATTTAGGTAATAGCTTAGATCTATACAAATTATTTCTATATGATTTGGTGAAGATATACATAACGGTTTCTTGGCAAACCGGGGTGAAAGGGTGAAAATCCCGCGGGATTTTTGAAAATCCCGCGGGATTAAAATAATCCCGCGGGATTTTTTCTCCACTCCCGCGGGATTAAAATCCTATAAAAATATCAGGGATTTTTCTCCCACGGGAGAATTTCAAAATTTTAAATCTTGCTTTTAACTATCAAAATGGACCTACTTAACATTAAAACACATGCACAAAAAATATGGCTGCTACTGCTCTAATTTCAATTTCTCCCGCGGGATTTTTCTCCCATGGGATTTTTTACGGAGGAAAATCCCGCGGGATTTTTTTATTTTTTAAAATGCTCTGGAATGAAGGTGTAATATCTCTTTTCTATTTATAAGGTCAATTAGAGAAGCTTACAATGAGTAAAGCATGAATATAACTATTTTAAAAAAATCCCACGGGATTAAAATCCCGTGGGATTTTTATCCCATAATCGAAAAAGGGATTTTTCTCCCGTGGAATTTCACTTATTTCCAATTTCCAATAAATCTGCTTTGTTTGGACAAAGCTATAATAATTTTGTCCATTTATGTATAAAACATGCATAATTTATTGGTTTAAAGTAACTAATATTGGCTCCATTGAAATTAACTCCCGCGGGATTTTTATCCCATTTCAGAGCACAGGATTTAAATCCTGTGGGATTATTTTATTTCTTTCGTTTTCTTTTTTGGCTGTTAACCCATTTTGTACCAGAAACCCCAAAACAGGTACCCTGGCAAACAGTGCAGGTCCAGATCAGACACCGCAAAAAGTGGCGTCTGATCAGGGCCTACATGGTTTGTGAAAAGTTAAGATATTTTCAAAGTAAGTTTTAAAGAAATAAAGAAAACACAGCCTGACGCCCTTAATTTTGGAATGGACTCCTGGTATATATAAGGAGGAAGATTCCATTTGGTACGAAAAGGGTTAAAATTTAAGAACAATGTAAGAAAATCAGACTTCAGGTCCTTCTTTCCAGTTAGTGGATTGGCCTTTCTCAGCTTTTAGGGTAAATTCTGACTTTCTTTGTCCGCATCAGGTCAACACCCCATCAAAACACTTCTTTAATAATAGAAGACTATAAGATACAGAAACTCCTGTAGCCATTGAAAGCTTTGAACAGACTGAGTGAGCTAAAATGGCTGATTAGAGTTGTTGTTTTTTTTTGTTTTTTTTTTGCCATTACTGTAAAAATCCTAAACATTCAAACACAGCCAGGAATTGCTGTAATATTCTCCTAAAATTATAACAAATTTGTTTCATGATCCAGCAGGGGGGTCCAAAAGGAACAGATAGAATGGCAAATAGTGTTGACACTGATCAGACTGCTTCAGGAGCAGTCTGATTTGGGTCTGCACCTATCTATACCAATACTTAGGATTATTATGGTACCAGGTTTTCTTTCAGAGTTGCTAAATAATGAAATAGATTTTATTGCATATTGCTATATGATCAGCCTTAGCAATGTGCTTTATGAACAGCCTTGATACAAAGCAGCTTCATTAATAATATATATATCCATGTCCTAAAACTTCATTTTATATCACACTCCAATGATTTCATTTTGTATTTTTCTGGTCTCTATAGTAAAAACATACGTTGTGGGTGCTCTGTAGTACTGCCTCATCAATTTAGTTCTAATGGGTACCCACAATCTATGTTTTTGAGCAAAAAGAAGGAGAACAAATTAAACTTTAATTTACAGAACCCTGGTTTTCTTTACGAGGTAGGGTTTAGAGGGGTGTCCATTACACAGGCTTGTTGACCTGATGCGGACAAAGAAAGTCAGAGTTTACCATAAAAATTCTAAGAATTAGGACACCTTGAGGACTTGCTTTAATTCTCCTAAAATTAAAAAAAAAATGTTTAACAATCCAGCAAGGAGTCAAAGAAGTGCCGCTTGTATGGCAAACAGTTTGAATTCAGCAAGGAGTCAAAGAAGTGCAGCTCAAATGGCAAACAGGGTAGACCATGATCAAACTGAAGGAGCAGTCTGATCTGGGTCCACACTGTTTGCCAAGCATGTCTGTCCTAATACTTATGATCAGTACAGTATCCAGGCTTGTTATAAACACCTCTGAAGACACAATTATAGCAGGTGCGACAATAAAATTAATTAATTCGTAAACGAGATAAGAGTGCAGATAAGCCTGTGACCTAGAAAAAAAGGTCAAGGTCATCCAATATCTAATTAAATCTGCATTATGTTGTAATGATGCATTGTACCAAGTTTGAATAAAATTAATCAACTTGTTAATGTGATAGAGTGTATACAAACCATTTTTGGCAAACAATTGACAGTTTTTTTTTGGGGGGGGGGGGACCTGTAACCTTGAAACAAGAGGGCCATGATGGCCCTGGATCGCTCACCTGATCCATAGTGTAACAAGTGGGCCCCAGAGAGGGCCATTATTGGCCCCAGGGCTTTAATGTACATAATGTTGAGGGAGGTCTTAAAGGTGAAGCTTCATACCAAACATCAACAAAGGCTAAAATTTGAACAATCTTGTCAAAGGTCCACTAGATGAAGCTACACATCAAATATCAAAGACCTGGGCCTAGCGGTTTCAGAGAAGAAGATTTTTAAAGATTTTGCCTATATAAGCCTATGTAAAATCAAAGGGCCCCGGGACAGGGGCATTTTTTGCCCCAGCACTATAGTTTGAACAATCTTGGTAGGGGTCCACTAGATGAAGCTTCATACCAAATATCAAAGTTCTGGGCCTTGTGGTTTCAGAGAAGAAGATTTTTAAAGATTTTCCCTATATAAGCCTATGTAAAACCAAAGGGCCCCGTGGCAGGGGGGGATTTTTTGTCCCAGCACTATAATTTGAACAATCTTGGTAGGGGTCCACTAGACGAAGCTTCATACCAAATATCAAAGTCCTGGGCCTTGTGGTTTCAGAGAAGAAGATTTTTAAAGATTTTCCCTATATAAGCCTATGTAAAACCAAAGGGCCCCGGGGCAGGGGCATTTTTGGCCCCAGCACTAAAATTGGAACAATCTTGGTAGGGGTCCACTAGATGAAGCTTCATACCAAATATCAAAGTCCTGGGCCTTGTGGTTTTAGAGAAGAAAATTTTTAAAGATTTTCCCTATATAAGCCTATGTAAAACCAAAGGGCCCCGTGGCGGGGGCATTTTTGGCCCCAGCACTATAATTTGAACAATCTTGGTAGGGGTCCACTAGATGAAGCTTCATACCAAATATATAAGACCTGGGCCTTGTGGTTTCAGAGAAGAAGATTTTTAAAAATTTTCCCTATATAAGCCAATGTAAAAGCAAAGGGCCCCGTGGCGGGGGCATTTTTGTCCCAGCACTAAAATTTGAACAATCTTGGTAGGGGTCCACTAGATGAAGCTTCATACCAAATATCAAAGTCCTGGGCCTTGTGGTTTCAGAAAAGAAAATTTTTAAAGATTTTCCCTATATAAGCCCATGTAAAACCAAAGGGCCCCGTGGCGGGGGCATTTTTTGTCCCAGCACTAAAATTTGAACAATCTTGGTAGGGGTCCACTAGATGAAGCTTCATACCAAATATCAAAGACCTGGGCCTTGTGGTTTCAGAGAAGAAGATTTTTTAAGATTTTCCCTATATAAGCCTATGTAAAACCAAAGGGCCCCGGGGCGGGGGCATTTTTGGCCCCAGCACTGTAATTTGAACAATCTTGGTAGGGGTCAACTAGATGAAGCTTCATACCAAATATCAAAGACCTGGGCCTTGTGGTTTCAGAGAAGAAGATTTTTAAAGATTTTCCCTATATAAGCCAATGTAAAACCAAAGGGCCCCGTGGCGGGGGCATTTTTTGTCCCAGCACTATAATTTGAACAATCTTGGTAGGGGTCCACTAGATGAAGCTTCATACCAAATATCAAAGTCCTGGGCCTTGTGGTTTCAGAGTAGAAGATTTTTGAAGATTTTCCCTATATAAGCCTATGTAAAACCAAAGGGCCCTGGGGCGGGGGCATTTTTGGCCCCAGCACTATAATTTGAACAATCTTGGTAGGGGTCCACTAGATGAAGCTTCATACCAAATATCAAAGACCTGGGCCTTGTGGTTTCAGAGAAGAAGATTTTTAAAGATTTTCCCTATATAAGCCAATGTAAAACCAAAGGGCCCCGTGGCGGGGGCATTTTTCGTCCCAGCACTCAAATTTGAACAATCTTGGTAGGGGTCCACTAGATGAAGCTTCATACCAAATATCAAAGTCCTGGGCCTTGTGGTTTCAGAGAAGAAGATTTTTAAAGATTTTCCCTATATAAGCCTATGTAAAACCAAAGGGCCCCCGTGCGGGGGCATTTTTGGCCCCAGCACTATAATTTGAACAATCTTGGTAGGGGTCCACTAGATGAAGCTTCATACCAAATAACAAAGACCTGGGCCTTGTGGTTTCAGAGAAGAAGATTTTTTAAGTTTTTGGTGAAAAAAATCTGTTTTTGGCTCCTGTGACCTAGATGTGCAACGGACCGGAACCATTTGACCCATATTCAAACTTGACCGAGATATTGTCATGATGATCATTCTGAGCAAGTTTGATTAAGATTGGACCAAAATTGTGGCCCCTAGGGTGTTCACAAGGTTTTTATATGATTTGACCCGCTGACCTACTTTTTAACCCGATATGACCCATATTCGAACTGGACTGAAATATTGTCACAATGGTCATTCTGAGCAAGTTTCATGATAATTGGACCAAAACAGTGGCCTTCAGAGTGTTCACAAGGTTTTTCTATGATTTGACCTACTGACCTACTTTTTGACCGGACATGACCCATATTCGAACTTGACCAAGATATTGTCATGATGATCATTCTGAGCAAGTTTGATTATGATTGGACCAAAATTGTGGCCTCTAGGGTGTTCACAAGGTTTTTCTATGATTTGACCCGCTGACCTACTTTTTAAGCCGACATGATCCATATTCAAACTTCACTAAAATATTGTCACAATGATCATTCTGAGCAAGTTTGATGATGATTGGACCAAAATTGTGGCCTCTCGAGTGTTCACAAGGTTTTTCTATGATTTGACCTACTGACCTACTTTTTTACCCGACATGACCCAAATTCGAACTTGACCGAGATATTGTCATGATTATCATTCTGAGCAAGTTTGATGATAATTGGACCAAAACTGTGGCCTCTAGTGTGTTCACAAGAAAAAGTTTACGCACGACGGACGACGGACGACGCACGACGACGCCGGACATCTTACTGTCACAAAAGCTCACCATGACCTTCGGTCAGGTGAGCTAAAAAAGGTAAAGGTCACCAAAATCTAAACAAATCTGCGGTATGTTGCAATGATATATTGTACAAAGTTTGACAAAAATTAATCGTTTTGTTAATGGGATTGAGCCATTTTTGGCCCCAAACTGACTTTTTGAGGGGTCTGTGACCTTGAAAAAAAGGCCAACGTCAAATCTGGGGTATGTTGTAATGATATATATTGTACCAAGGTTGACTAAAATTAATCAATTTGTTAATGATAGAGTTCAGACAAGCCACTTTGGCCCCAAAATGACTGTTTTGGGGGCCTGTGACCTTGAAAAAAAAGCTAGGTCAAGGTCATCATAATCTAATGACTGTTTTTCCCAATCCTATTGATGTTACTATGCAAGTTTGGTCATAATCCACCCATAGGTTCAGGAGATATAGTGCTTCAAACAGGCTACGCCAACGCAAATGGGATCCGCATAAAAAACAATGTCCCCCTCCCCTCTGATGGGGGGACATAAATATTTTGCAAGAAGATTGTCACATTGTTAAATCTATAACAAAACTAACAAACTTTTATAAATCAATGTTCAGAAAAGTCTAACCACTAGTCATTACTGTAAAATATGACTGTCTGAAAACATATTTCCAAAAAATATTGAAACAATCTCTTTTTCGGTCATTTCGACCCAAAGTTACTACTAACTTTCCATGTAACTTTTGTTGACCATGTAAAAAAAATCCAGGTACTGATTATTTACAGCAGTGCTTGTCTTATTGTGACATCAGAGTGATGTGTAAAAAAGAAAAATCTGAGCTCCTGTATTGGGTTTATATTTAATTTAGCAAATGGTGTAGACCCAGATCAGACACAGCAGAATGCAGCATATGATCAGGGTCTACTGTTTGCTTCAAGTACAGAAATTTAAAGATTAAACGAAACACACTAAGTCCCCAATGCAGGCCCGGCTTCCCAATCTACAATCAACCCACAAGTACTGTCAGTGCTTTGATTGTGAAAAGAACTCGTATCGATTCGGATTGCTGATTATAAAACCATGTTATGGTTAAATGTATCTGGATCTTCACTGTTTGCTCATTCACATATCAATTTATATTCCAAAATTTGGAGAAATTCTGCCAAACATTTTTTCCATAATATGCTGGTGCAGTTACTCTGGGCAGGATTAGCCCCAAGATTCCAACAATTAACCACATGCTTTGCAAGCTTTTAGATACCACTCGGATGACTTGAGTAAACTTGAGATCTCACTGTCCATTTTTTTTTTCTAATGAAACAATCCTCTTTACAAGTTAATATCTGCAAGGCGACTTATTGTTCACATTTACTTACAAAAAAAATAAATAAAAAAAAAAACACTTTAATTTGAGTATCTGAATACTTTTGTAAGATTTTCTATTCATATTTACTCTTTTTTGTACCAAATGGAATCTTCCTCATTATATTTAGCAGGAGTTCATTCCAAAATTTAGGGGTGTCAGGTTGTTTTTTATTCAAAATTTATTTGGAAAATGGCTTCCAAATTTTCGCAAACAGTGTAGGCCCTGTTTGCCGGAGTACCCGTATTGGGGTTTCTGGTACTAAATGGGTTAAGGATACACCAGATACACATTCTTCTAGGAGGGAAACACTACTATTAGTGACTTTCTGCATGCTTTCATGTTCACTACTCCTATTCACTAAGCTTCTCTGACAATGGGCTCTTTTTTCAAAGGAAAGAATTTGCTCCTAAGGAGCAAATTCTTTCCTTTAAAAGTTGGCCCTAAAAAGGAGGCAAACATTTTTGGTGGAGTCTGTGCCCTTTGCCAAATATGCAATTTATTTCTTTTTGTCAGTGCTTCCAATCATTTCATTATTGAAGTGCTCCTTTGCACTTGTCACCTGTCACTGCAAAAGGCAGCACTGCTATCTTCCTCAACATGTTTTTGCTGACATCTTGGTTTCAGAAATCATCAAACTTGTACTATAATGAAATCCATGGACGAAATCTGTAAAATATTCATAGGAATCTATTAATTTGCCCTTGGCCTAGTTTATCAAGGGCAGTAACTCGAGTATGATCAGAAAGCCATCCATTCTCTCTGGCTTACAATATTAAATGTATTCATGTGTCTATGTCCCCGTAATTTTCATCAACAGTTATTAATATCTGACATTAAATGATTCCTCATTCTTATCTTTTGTGATTCCTCAGTCAAATCTTTCTTGATTCTTCATTTATGATATATATCCATCATGTGTTGTTCATTTCAAGCTTTCTGAAGATATATCCACTTTCTGTTATTCTTTCCCGCTCTCCTGGTCAAGCACGAAATTATTGTTAAATCGTGTGAACCACAAAACGATGGCCAGATTCTTCACTGATTGATGGACTAGGTCAGACTAGGCTCAGTACATTTTGATCAAGCCACACTGAACACATATGTTTAATGTAATTCAGCTTTATCATGTGTGGCATTATTGCCTTTAATGAAGTAAGGTTCCTTCATGTGTAGATGTAAAACTGGAAGTTGTACTTTCATCACAGATGAATGAAAGTCTGAAAGGGAAAAGAAGAGTATTCAGTTAATATTATGCTATCATCTGTCTAAGCCCCTGCCCATCCGCGCTTGGAGAAATAGATCTGGCTGCATGGTGTTTCAACGCAAAGAGGAAACTGACCACACCTGAGTACTGGTAAACCCCGTGGAAGCACTAAGCCTGCCCAGAGAAAGTGATAGGAGTTGGACCGTCCATTGCATATAAGCCTATCGGTTTCATTGGGCAACAGGACTTGAGATGTCATATTTCATCTCAGTGCAGCAGAATAGGCAAGCAGGTTATTTGTGTAAATATTCAATTAGTTTAAAAGAATAGAAAAAGAAAAGAACAAGAGGGCCATGATGGCCCTGGATCGCTTGCCTGGTCCATAGAGTAACAAGTGGGCCCCGGATAGGGCCATTATTGACCCCAGGGCTATAATGTGCATAATGTTGAGGGAGGTCTAAAAAGGTGAAGCTTCATACCAAATATCAACAAACGCTATAATTTGAACAATCTTGGCAAAGGTCCACTAGATGAAGCTACACGCCAAATATCAAAGACCTGAGCCTTGCAGTTTCAGAGGTTTTTTTTTATAGATATTTCCTACATAAGCCTATGTAAAACCAAATGGTCCTGGGGCGGGGGCATTTTTGGCCTCAGTGCTATACTTTAAACAAACTTGATAGAGGTCCACTAGATGAAGCTTCACACCAAATATCAAAGACCTGGGCTTGTTGTTTCAGAGAAGAAGCTTTTTAAAGGTTTTCCCTATAAAAGCCCATGTAAAACCAATGGGCCCCTGGGCCAGGGCATTTTTGGCCCCAGGACTATAATTTGAACAATCTTGGTAGGGGTCCACTAGTTGAAGCTTATCTCTATATATGTCTATGTAAAATCAAAGGGCCCCAGGGCGGGGGCATTTGTGGCCCGCGGGCTATAATTTGAACAATCTTGGTAGAGATCCACTAGATGAAGCTCCATACCAAATATCAAAGACATGGACCTTGCAGTTTGACCAGTTTCAGAGAAGAAGATTTTTAAAGATTTCCCAATATAAGTCTATGTAAAACCAAAGGGTCTCTGGGTGGGGGCATTTTTGGCCCCATGGCTATTATAATTTGAACAGTCTTGATAGAGGTCCACTAGAATGGAAATTTCACACCAAATATCAAAGACCTAGTTGTGGTTTCACAGAAGAAGATTTTTAAAGAATGTCCTTATATAAGCAAATGTAAAACCAAAGGGCCACGGGGCCGGGGCATTTTTGGTCCCAGCACTATTATTTTAACAATCTTGGTAGGGGTCCACTAGATGCAGCTTCATACCACAGATCAAAGACCTGGGCCTTGCTGTTTCAGAGCAGAAGATTTTTAAAGGTTTTCCCTATATAAGCCCATGTAAAACCAAAGGGCCAGGGGGCGGGGGCATTTTTGGCCCCAGCACTATAATTTGAACAATCTTGGTAGGGGTCCACCAGATGAAGCTTCATACCAAATAACAAAGACCTGGGCCTTGCGGTTTCAGGGAAGAAGATTTTTAAAGATTTTTCCCTATATAATTCTATGTAACACCAAAGGGACCCGGGGCGGGGGCATTTTTGGCCCCAGCACTATAATTTGTACACTCTTGGTAGGGGTCCACTAGATGAAGCTTCATACCAAATATCAAAGACCTGGGCCCTGTGGTTTCAGAGAAGAAGAATTTTTTTTAAAAGTTTTCTGTGTACAAATCTATTTTTGGCTCCTGTGACCTAGATGTGCAACAGACCGGAACCATTTGAACAACTTTGAAAGGGTGCCACCTAAGGATCATTACTGAAGTTTGGTCAAAATCCGATCAGTGGTTTAGGAGGAGATGTCCTTTGAAGAAAAAGTTGACGCACGGACGAATGCACGCACGCACGACCGACAAAAAGTGATCCCAAAAGCTCACCTCGTCACTACGTGACGGTGAGCAAAAAATAAATTGAAGGGTAACAAACCCAAATAAAAATCCAAAATACCCAATTCATACTGACATATACTTGCATATTGCCACCCCCACCCATGGGGGCTTGAAGAAATAGATGGGCTACATGTTTCACACAGAGCTGAATCTGACCGCACACGAGTACTGGTAAACTGCTTAGTGGATCTAAGCATGCCCAGGCAAAGCCGTGGTCGGACCGTCCATGCTTATAAACCCTATTGATTTCATTGGTCAACAGGGCTTGAGATGACATTTCATCTCATTGTCGGGTAATAGTCCCACAAAATTGGAAGCATTGTCTCCAAAATGACCTATACAGTGTTGACAAGGATGTTAAACATCAAATTAAACAAACAAACTTGCATATGAATCTTTGAATTCAGAACAGTTTGTTCTTCAATATTACCAAGGCGGGAATTCTCTCAACTTCTTTCACAATACACAAATGTTTAAGCACAAAACACTACAAGATCCTTTTAAGCCTCTGTCAAGTTGTTAACCCATTTTGTACCGGAAACCCCAAAACGGATAGTTGGCAAACAGTGCAAGCCCAGATCAGACGCCGCAGAAAGCGGCATACGATATGGGCCAACACTTTTCCCAAAATTCCAGACAATCAACCCATTTAGTACCGGAAACCACAAAACGGGTACCAGGGCAAACAGTGCAAGCCCAGAATGCAGCTTCTGATCAGGGCCTACACTGTTTGAGGAAAGTAAAGCCATTTTCCAAATAAATTTTGAAGGTAAAAAAACAACCTGACACCCCATAATTTTGAAATGGACCCATGGTATACATAAGGAGGGGTCCACTAGATGCAGCTTCATACCAAATATCTAAGACCTTGGCCTTGTGGTTTCAGAGAAGAAGATTTTTAAAGGTTTTCCCTATATAAACCAATGCAAAACCAAAGGGCCCCAAGGCGGGGCCATTTTTTGTCCCAGGGCTATAATTTGAACAAACTTGGTAGAGGTCCACAAAATGAAGCTTCATACCAAATATCAAAGACCTGGGCCTTGTGGTTTCAGATAAGAAGATTTTTAAAGGTTTTTTTTTTTTTTTTTTGGGGGGGTTTTACGGCCCTTTCAAGATTATTTCACTCATATCGAGCTGATCGTTAATCAGAGGTGGGCGAAAACCGGAGTACCCGGAGAAAAACCACCTGACCTTCCGTTGCAGAACTTGGCGTCTCACACGTGTTTTAAAGGTTTTCCCTGTATAAACAAAGTAAAACCGAAGGGCCCCGAGGCGGGCCATTTTTGGTCTCAGAGGCATAATTTGAACAATCTTGGTAGAGGTCCACTAAATGAAGTGTCATACCAAATATCAAAGGGCTGGGCCTTGCGGTTTCAGAGAAGAAGAATTTTAAAGATTTTCCCTCTATAAGACCACGTAAAACCAAAGGGCCCCGGAGGGGGGAGGGGCGCATTTTTGGCCCCAGCACTATAATTTGAACAATCTTGGTAGGGGTCCACTAGATGAAGCTCCATACCAAATATCAAAGACCTGGGTCTTGTGGTTTCAGAGAAGAAGATTTTTAAAGAGTTTCCCTATAGATATAAGCCCATGTAAAACCAAAGGGCCCTGGGGCGGGGGCATTTTTGGCCCAAGCACTATAATTTGAACAACCTTGGTAGGGGTCCACTAGATGAAGCTTCATACCAAATATCAAAGACCTTGGCCTTACGGTTTCAGAGAAGAAGGTTTTTAAAGCATTTCCCTATATAAGCCCAAGTAAAACCAAAGGGCCCTGGGGCGGGGGCATTTTTGGGCCCAGCACTATAATTTGAACAATCTTGGAAGGGATCCACTAGATGAAGCTTCATACCAAATATCAAAGACCTGGGTCTTGTGGTTTCAGAGAAGAAGATTTTTTAAGTTTTTGGTGAAAAAAAATCTATTTTTGGCTCGACCTAGATGTGCAACGCTGACCGGAACCATTTGAACAACTTTGAAAGGGGACCACCTAAGGATCATTCCTGTGAAGTTTGGTCAAAATCCGATCAGTGGTTTAGGAGATGTCATTTGAAGAAATTGTTTACGGACGGACGCAGGGACATTCTTATGAGACGTACATTCTGGGGTTCCCCATGTTAACTCTATGGAGACTAACCCTATAATGTAGATGTGTACAGCCACTAACCCCATAATGACACAAATTTTAACCCCATAACACAAAAATTTACGGAATAAACCTCGTTAAGTATGAAAAGTACAGAACATAAACCCAATTAATATGTATCTGGGGCATGTACGCACTGACGCACGCACGGACGAGGGACAACAAGTGATCACAAAAGCTCACCTGTCACGTAAAAAAATGGTAAGCAGATGACTGATGTCCCATATAATTTTTTTATTGTTTCTAGTCAATCATCTTGGTGCTAGCTCAAAACATGGCTAAGATCAGCACATTTAAAATTTGTTAATTTACTTACATAACCATCTTTTTAACGTCCCCATCAACACTTTATATAGTTCATTTTGGGGACGTTGCTTCCAATTTTGTGGGTCTTTTACCTAACAATGAGATGAAAAGACATCTCAAGCCCTGTTGCCCAATGAAACCAATAGGGTTTATAAGCATGGACTCGCACCGCTTTTCCTGGGCAGGCTTAGCCCCTCTAAGCAGTTTACCAGTACTCATGGGCAGTCAGTTTCAGCTCTGCTTGGAAGCATCATGCAGCCCATCTTTTTCTTCAAGCCCCGATATGCGGGGACCGTTACATCACCTTGGCTAACTCGACAAGGTAATGTTTGTTTGTTTGATTGATTGCGGTTTAACATCAACACTTTTTATGTTATTCTGGAGATGCTGCTTCCTATTTTGTTGCCCTTTAAGCTGATATCGAGATGAACTGGCATCTCAATCGCTGTCCAATGATATGAATACCCTGGTTTATTTGCATGGATGGTCCAACTTGCACCACTTTACCTGTGCACTGGCTTTTCCAGGCTTTAGCTAGATGTTCTAAGCAGTTTACCATGGAGTACTCATGTGTGGTTGGTTTTAGCTCTGCGTGGAAGCTTTTGTTTGTTTGATTTGAGGCTTTACCTCCACGTCCCTGGCCTCGGTAGCTCAGTCAGATGCGCGTCTGACTGGTGATCAGAAGGATGCAGGTTCAATTCCTGCTGGGGTCGGCAACATTCTTTCGTGGAGATTGATCATGAAATCTTTTCTACGGTCATTCTCTCCCTTCTGTTGATTCAAGAAGGGCAGTTGTCAGTTTCTGGCAAAAGAATGTGCACTGTACTGGTTAATCACTTCAATATAAGCCTGCCCAGGAACAGTGTGGATAGGTAAACTGACCGGCACAAAAATGACCTAAATAGTGTTGTCTGGGCCATTAAACTCCAATTCAAACAAACAAAAATTAACCCCATGTCAACACTAGGTCATTTTGGAGACGTTACTTCCAATTTGGTGGGGCTTTTACCAGATATTGAGATGAAATGACATCTCAGCCCTGTCGCCAAATGAAACCAATATATAGGGACTTTGGTTTATATGCATGGAAGGTCCTACTCATACCACTTTAGGCAGGTCCTCTAAGCAGTTTACCAGTATTAAGTGCTGTCGGTTTCAGCTCTGCCTGGAAGCATTGTGCAGCCCATCTAGCTATTTCTTCAAGCCCTGATGGGCCGGAGTGGCATCATGCAATTTACATCACAGGGACACGGTCCATACTGATTTTGCTCTTCTAGAATATTTCATTCTACACTGTATATACTAGTATGCTTATATTTCATTCTAGAAGAGCAAAATCAGTATGAACCATGTCCCTGTGATTACATAATGCAATATTTTCAAATAATCTGATAATATATATATAATTGATAAAATTCTATCTGATTAATTCTGGCCGAAATGACCCGGGCTGAAACGACCCAACGAAATATGCCTAAATGACCAAAGTCCAAATTAAGGCCGAAACTACCCGGGCCGAAACCACCGTGCCTTATGACTAGAAATCCATGTCAATGTGGATTTCTAGAAATGACAATAAATCCATGTTATTCACCTGTGTCAGGATCTGCACATCTCCTGTGTGGGCCTCCTTTGTTATGTTTTATGAGGCATTTTACAGTTACCCATTTTTTTTTGTTTTTGTTTTTTCTTCAGATAATTCTACCTCGAAATATTTCGGTACTTTCCGGACAGCTTCCGATTAGTTGGGTTCACCTAAATCACGGGCGTCTGACGTTACATCAATGCAATTAATCGGCTGATCAAGAAGACTAAACGCCCTATTTGTGCATATGGCGAGCATAGCTCGCTGATAGGCATTTTGGGTATGGTGGGTGACTTTTAAAGTATTGTATGTGCTCTTATGGAACCTCAGAGGCCCGTGCCTAAATTGCCCGAGGGTGGCAAACTAGATCTACGCGTTGTCTTGGTTCTTTCATTCTTCACAGAAGCTTGAAGTTTGTTCTTGTTTGTCTTTAAAATCTTACTAACGATTTTATTAAAAATCGTTAAGACTGTGAAAAATAGAAGTGAAGGCAATGATCAAGAATCGATACAATTAATTAACCCTCACCTCCCAACAGAGACAAAAAAAAAAAATGTATAACCTGTGAATTCTTTTTCCTTTCTTTTTCTTTTACGTTTCAATCCATACTGAGTTGTTTTACTCTGCTGGTGATGTTTGCTCTAAACAATTCGTGGTTGTACATGAATATGGATGCTTCGCATGACTATATAGACTGTGACTAAAATGAAAGGGACTGAAAGATGCCTGAACAATGCTGGGCTTAAAAAGGAGAGACCTCCTTAATACAGCGCTAGCCCAGCAATTATAATAGAGGTAGACATAATTGTGAAAATTTAAGAAATATCTGAGACCCAGACTGACAACCCATTCCTAATTGTAAGGCTTTATTAGTTCGAGTGTCTACTGCTCTCTATTGATCCTGTGATTAACTATTGATCCTACCTGTCAATAAACCAGGTGACATATACATGTGATATATACATCTGCGATAATACACCATATGTGCCACTGTAATGAACCCTGAATTCATTGACAGAAAAAATGGAGGAATTCATTAATAAAAAATATGGTGTCTATATTTCTATTCAAAATAATCACGAAAACATGCCTATATAATTTTTACCCCCCTTGAACCCCACTTTTATATAGTAAAACAGGGGTTTCCGGGGGTATACCTTATTTTTCTTATTTCTGCTCTAAAATATAGATTGTGGGTACACGTTAGAATTAACCGCCTCGATGAGGCGGTTCTAACGAGTGCTCACAATCTATATTTGGAGCAGAAATAAGAAAAATATCACAATTATTCATCATAAAAATTTCATTTTTTTTCAGCGATAAAGGTGGCAATGTATAGGCGTGTTTGCGTAATGTGGAGGTGGTGCACTGCAAATACTGACATTTTTTTATGTTTGCATTTCAATGTTAAGAAGATTTCAGCAGGGTAGTATTTTAAAGTGGATGGTGTAAAAACATGCTTTATAAGACACTTTTTTTTAACAAACAATTTATTATTTACATATATTACAGAACCTTATTTTTGTATAATTGTCTAGTCCTTATTATAATTATTTTTTTTTTTTTTTTGTGATTTGTTATCCAAAACGCTTCGTTGCAAACACTGTTTCCTGATTTGTGACTTTGCCTATACGTTGCTTCCAATTTTGTGGGACTTTTACCCGACATTGAGATGAAATGACCGATGAAACCAAAATGAGTTTATATGTTAGGGTGTTCCGTCTCGGGGAGGTTTAGACCCTCTAAGCAGTTTATCAGTACCCATGCGTGGTCAGCCCGGGTTCAGCACATCGCAGCATCTATTTCTGCAAGTCCAGATGAGCGGATTAAAATAAATAAAATAAAAAGAAAATAATAATAATAATAAAATGCTCATTTTCGATATTTTCATACCTGAATATTTGTTAGTCAGTGGTCTAATATAGCCTTTGGAGCTAACACCAACAGAAACGTGGGAACTGAGTGATTAGTGCTCTTGCTACTGGTACTATGGGTCCTGTAGAGGGTTCGATCCCTGGCAGCAAGTATATAATTTCGGTGTCCAGACATCTTCCAGTCGACATAATTTGTATGGACGACTGCCCTAAAGTGCGACGCGCTTCGGATCAGAACGTTGATTAGAGCCCGAACCCATCCCTTCAGCAGTATGTTAGAAAGATGGCTCAGTTGTATATAATATAGTGCACTTGCCTCTGATGCTGAAGGCCCCGGGTTCGATCCTCGGCTGTGGTGATAATTTCGGTGTCTGAACAAGCTACACTGGCATCATTTGCAGGGATGAATGTCATAAAGTACGCCGTCCTTCGGATCGGGACTTTAACTGGAGGTCCCATGTGCGGGGACAGCAGTCCCATGTGCATGTTAAAGAACGCTACCATAATTACATAATTACTGTGTAGGCTTTCATCCTGCAAAACTTGAGTGTATATAATATACACAATTTGTGTCCTTTTACTGGGGTTAAGGCGCAATTGGAAGAAAGAAAGAGAGAAATTGGAAGAAAGAATGAATGTGAAAAATAAAATAAATAAAAATGAAAAATAAATAAAAATGAAAAATAACATCTTTCGATATTTTCATACCTGAATATTAGTTAGTCGGCATTCTAATATATAGCCATTGGAGTTAATGTGTTTTAAGCTAAGGATTTAATCAAATTTTGTATATTTTTCACAAAATATTTCATATGTCCCCAACACTCCACGAATCATTCAGTTACCTTGATATATAGCCGAAGGGCAGATCAACAGAGGAGCTACCTGGCCTATTCCAGTTATATTAACACAAGGCATACCTGTCTGTTACCCCATGATCTGAAATTTGTCAGACCGTGATTTATTGGTGATGAGATGTTTATTGTCCTTATTGGAGAATAAAAAATATTCTATTCTGTTCTCTTGTAGAACTCGGCGTACACTAAACTTGACTAATCGAGAAACCCCAAAATGTGAATCTCTGAAAATGTCTTGTTTGAAAATTGATAAAATGCCTTATAGATATACAACAACAACAAGAAAATTGTTGTTTATAAGCAGCGCGATATATAGACAAACAACAGTATCTTGTTTGTCTTCAAGCCAGAATTAATTTGGTGGAAGCAACCTCAAATGTGGTTTGGACAGACGAGTGAACATTTTATTAACTTGATTAAGTCATTGTTAGTCAAAAATCCAGGTAAGGATCGCACAGCATTACTTATGCCGTTATTTATAGAATAAAAAGAACAAAAACTTCTATTTAAATAAAAAAAAAAAAAAAACGCCCCGATGGGCTGTACGATGCTTCCACGCAGAGCTAAGTCCGACTCGCACACAAGTACTGGTAAACTGCTTAGAGGATCTAAGCCTGCCCAGGCAAAGCGGTTCCGAGTCGGACCAACCATGCTTTTAAACCCTATTGATTTCATTGGGACATTTACCAGACGTTGAGATGAAATGTCATCTTTTATTTTTTTTTCTCCTATGCTACTCGCTCACATCTGAGCATTACCCAGGAAATCCTGCTCGTAATGCTCAGATGTGAGCGAGTAGCAGTAATAGGAGAAAAAAAGAAAAGATGTCATTTCATCTCAACGTCTGGTAAATGTCCCACAAAATTGGAAGCAACATCTCCAAAATGACCTTTACAGTGTTGATGGGGACGTTAAACCTCAAACCAAACAAACAAACAATTTAAAAAAAAAAAATGAACATTTTCATATGAAAAATTCTGATTCTGAACACTCCCAGCTAGGGCAACGTCAAATCAACATCGGTGCAACGTAGCTGTCACATTGCATAAAAGTCACGACGTTGTACCAACGTTGATATGTCACAATTACATCATGTGCATGCTGGGCTGATTGTGGGTACTCATTAGGAATGCCGAGACAAGGTGGTTCTAACAAGTACCCATGGTCTATGGTTTTGAGCAGAAATAAGAAAAATAATAAAAGATGGAGCTATATTTAACATCACTTATTTGAAACAAATAACATTAAGCCCTATAGAGCTTTTATCGAGACAAAGTATGATTTAAAAAATACTTAACTACCTTCCACTTATCTTCCTAGGACTACAACTGATAATGCAACTCTCAGCCAAAGGAGAACTTAGTACATGTACCATTTTTTAAGTCTTTGGTATGGCGCGGCCGTGGATCGAACCCGTGACCTTCCATTCCTGAAGGGGATCCTCTACTTCTGACCTAAGGGGGTCAGTAAATAATATTATTTACCCTTGTAAACTCCAGTTTATATAAAAATGGGGTGGCGTATGGGGATTCAAAGTTCGGATATAACACAGTTGTTTAAGTAATACAATTTCTGCTTTGGACCCCAACAATAGTGTTATAAAGAGTTTGTGGTGTACTATTTTTCGTTCTATAATAATACACTGTAACACCCCCTCACGAGGGTGTCATGCAGGTGTACATTACATACCCTCCAGGTTACACTCCATTACATACACTCCATACTATTAACCCATAAACAGCGTATTACTCCTGGGTGCCATTTCTGTTATTTTTTTTCTTATTGCTTTCTCAAAGAATAGGAATTCAAAGTTCTACATCTCAAAACTATTGGGTTAATAAATGATTGGAATGCTCTACCACTGTCTTTAAGGATGTTACGGCCCCCACCCATGGGTGCTTGAAGAAATATATGGGCTGCATGGTGCTTCCACGCAGAGCTGAAACCGACCCGCACACGAGTACTGGTAAACCGCTTAGAGGATCTAAGCCTGCCGGTGCAAGTTGGCCTGTCCATGCTTATTAACCCTATTGGTTACATTGGGCGACAGGGCTTGAGATGTCATTTCATCTCAGTGTCAGGTAAAAGTCCCTCAAAATTGGAAGCAACCTTTCCAAAATGACCTTTTCAGCGTTGACAGTGACATTAAACCTCAAATCAAACAAACAAACAACGGATGTAACATCATGTTAATGATTTCAATCAAAAAAAATTGGAAACATTAACTTGTGTATCAACTGATACTAAATACCAATAATATGTGGCAATTACATATTTCAATGAATTTCTAAGTTTTAAATGGATGCTATGCAAGTTTTAAGGAAACAACTTTTCAACTCATTTGAGTACAAGTGACTGAACAAGTCCACAACAACGTGGGGCTTAAAAGGAGACAACCCCCTTACTTAACATGCTTAAGAGCCAAATTTAAGTGACCATCTCTTTGCGAATGATTCATATGAAATACTGGGACTGATTTTATCTGTAAATTGAAGCCTGTCTCTGTAGCTCTGTCAGTTTGTTTGTTTTGAGGTTTAACGTCCAAGTCAACACTGTAAAGGTCATTTTGGAGATGTTGCTTCCAATTTTGTGGGACTTTTACCCGACATTGAGATGAAATGACATCTCAAGCCCTGTCGTCCAATGGAACCAATACGGTTTATTAGCATGGACGGTCCGCCTCTCACCGCGGTTCCTGGACAGGCTTAGATCCTCTAAGCGGTTTACCAGTACTAGAGTGCGGGCCTGATTCCGCTCTGCGTGGAAGCATCATGCAGCCCATATATTTCTTCAAACCCCTATGGGTGGGGCCTATAGCTCAGTCAGATGTGCGTCTGACTGGTGATCCGCAGGAGGATGCAGGTTCGATACCCGACGCAGGTTCCATACCTGCCGGGGTCAGCAACATTCTTTCGTGGAGATTGATTAGGAAATCTTTTCTACGGTAATTCTGTCCCCTCAACTGATTCAACAAGGGCAGTTGTCAGTTTCTGGAAAAAGAGTGTGCTATCTACTGGTTAACCGCTTTCTTATATAAGCCTGCCCAGGACAAGTGTGGATAGGTAAACTGGTCGACTAAAATGACCTAAATAGTGTTTACTGAGTGGTTAAAATCCAATACGAACAAACAATTTCTCTGTAAATTGACGAGATTCAGAATGCTATCTGCTTAAAATTTGCATTGACACTCTGTCATCTGTCTGCTTTCTCCAGTGAATAAGACTTTAAGTACTGTGTAAGGATTAAGTTGATTTCAATACATGTGTATTAATCTGGATTAAGCCTTTTCACAAGTTTTGCACTTTGAACATAACATGCAGTTTCAAAATGTTTATATCTACCCAGGCCTAAGGAATCATTATAAGTTGCCTTGATCAAATGTTTCAGCTGCAGTATACTCACTAGCAGATTGTGGATACATTGTGTTTGTAAGAAATACCCCGGTATAATATAAATGTGTGACGCTCCATGACACATTTCTGATTGGAACAGAAAAATCCTTCATTGTGAAAAGTTGGAGTTCCCGAGTTTAAAACACGACAAAACATAGAAAGACATCCGGACTTGAAGAAATAGATGGGCTGCATGATGCTTCCATGCAGGGCTGAAACTGACCGCACACCAGTACTGGTAAACTGTTTAGAGGATCTAAGCCTGTCCAGGCAAAGCGGTGCAAGTTAGACCATCCATGCTTATAAACCCTATTGGTTTTATTGGGCAACAGGGCTGGAGATGTCATTTCATCTCCGTGTCTGATAACAGTCCCACACAATTTGAAGCAACATCTCCAAAATGACCTACAGTGTTGACGGGGATATTATACCACAAATCACACAAAGAATAAAATCCTAACAGGAAACTTAAGCACCTAGATGAATTACTGCATACTTTCGTGGCTTCCAAATTTCCAATCTGTCTCTTTTCCACATGAAAATGTGTCTTATACAGTGAAATTCCGATATTAAGACCACTTTCTAGACTCCCTTAAAGTAACCTAATTAGTGCTTCTTATAATTGAACTTGTGAATGAAATTCTGTTTGCAAGAATGATTTAAATTCTTTTGTTAGGTATAATTACGCCCATTATATCAATTCAAATGCTAGAAGATACTTTACTTAAAGTGTTCATTCTTTTCATATTTTTGTAAAATTTGTATACAAGTCTTGAAGATAAGACAAGTCTTTAAGTCTACACTCGTTATTGATGGGTCCGAGATCTACATAAAGCATTGAAAAGCACATTAATAATAATACATAAAGCATTGAAAAGCACATTAATAATAATAAATTATACTTTAAGTATTTATACATTATGCTGCTTTATAACATTATATCATATTCAATTGTTCCAACATAATCTTAGACTTTCGGATGAGTCTTTAAACCGAGGTCCCGTCTCCGTATGACCTTAGCTGTTGGTGGGACGTAAAACTGAAACACTCACTCACTCCAACATAATCTTCTTGAATAGCTGAGGAAATTCAGCTGCTAAATTGCAAAATTATAAAAACTGTATTTTAGTCATCCTAAGGTATAGCCAGTGACACCCAAAATACAGATAGATAATAAGCACTTGTATGCAAACTGATGTTTTTCACACCTTTTTATTTTTTTTTTGGAAAATTGACTCGACCAAAAAATTTTAAATGACCTTATAAAATTTAAAAAAAATTGACCTGATTTGACCAAATGCAGACCCAGATTAGACTGTACCTGTTAAATGCATAATTATGCATATAATAAGTTGGCTATTGGAATTTCAGTTATAATTCAAGAGCAAACAGTTATGACAGATTTGGTCTTTTAAAAGTGGTCTTAACCCATTTTGTACCAGAAATCCCTAAATGGGTACCCTGACAAATAGTGCAGGCCTTGGTTAGACGCCGCAGAATGCAGTGTCTGATCAGGGCCTCCACTGTTTGCTAAAAGCTCAGTCATTTTCTGAATAAATTTTGAAGAAAACACAACCTGACACCCCTAAATTTTAAAATGGACTCTTGCTATATATAAGGTGGAAGATTCTATTTGGTACAAAAAGGGTTAAACTCCGTTCAGAAAATCTGAATCATCAATTTTTTCGTTTCTTCCTTTTAATACTCATTTTAGCCCATACATCACTATAGGAAAGTTGTAGACCTCACCCTCCGCCGATTTCTCCAACAAGTCTTATGCCACTGCGACAGCCAGGAAAGGCTGTGATTATTTGGAGAAAATTGCAAAATCTAAATTTTCGTTCACAGACTAAGACATTCTGACAGGTTCGATACACCCTTTTAAGCTATATATATAGAAGTGGTTACTGCTCTTGTAAATTACAAGGGCGTCTATGTTTTATTTGCACGATCACTTCATGGAAAATCATTAGCTGTGACACCACATCTGATATCGGTATAATTCATTTTGACCACTGTTGACAGCACATCCCACTAGTGGCTCCCCGTTCCTAGTGAGCTTCTATCTAGCCATTCGAATGTAAGGTATGTCATAATTGCATATCTATTTATAAAGAGTATCACATGGATTTGAATATTTATTATTTTACCTGACAATCATCATCAAAATTAATGGACTTAGTCGGTGGTCTCATTTCTTTGTTTTGCAATTTTCTCCAAATAATCACAGCCTTTCTTGACTGTCGCAGAGGCATAGGACTTGCTGGAGAAATCGACGGAGAGTCGGGTCTAAAACTTTCCCAAAGTGATGTATGAAACGAAAAAAATCGATGATTCAGATTTTCTGAACGGAGTTTAATACTGAATAGCTGGGTGGTTTTAATCTTAATAAATGACAGTTAGTTATATATAGGAAACAGTTTGAGTCTAGCAAGAAATTTTCTAAATAGCATCATGGTTCAAAAATAGGGGTGGTTCTGTAAGCAGAATTAGTATAAACATATTTTATTGCATCATAAATCAAGCAACAGGGTCAGGCCACAAGTTCTGCCAACATTAGTTCCTCCCCTAATTCTACTGTACATTTACTTATATACACCAATGTGTTCATATACTGTATTGATCCTGTGTATTGGGACAGATAGGCCTAATCAATCAATGTAGACCCAGATCAGACTGTATCTGTAGCAAGATAATTTTTTTAGTATGCTTCTGATCCAGACATTCGGATGCGGCTTTCAACCAGGGTCAAGTTTTGGTGTGTGAAAAAATTATGCAGGAAAAAAGTCACAAATAATAAAAATTGAAAAAAAAATTCTTCTTAAAAAAGGTTGTTAAACATAAATAAATTTTCTGATATCTCTAAAAGAAGCTGGGGTAATTGTCATTTTGGTCATTTGCTGATGAGGTTATTTGCTTGTGGAATTTATTTTCAAATTTACAATGAAAGCACGTTTTTGTTGTGAATACCCATGTAAACCCAACATTATATATAGAAAAATGGGGTTTAAGTATTATTCATTACATTCCTTATTTTTGCTCAAAAATAAAGATTGTGGGTACCTGTAAGAAGCACCCAAGTGAGGCGGTTCTATTTAGCTCCCGTAATCTCTGTTTGGGCTAAAAATTAGAAAAAAATAAAATCTGAAAAATGCTACTTCTAGCGTAGTTGCAATTTGTCATGGTAATGTGAAGACTCTTACGGATCTTAACCCTTCTCTTACTGAATATTCAATTTAGCCACTGACTTTGAACCAATCAAATTACTCGATGTAATTTATTCCTACAAATTCTTAATCTGACTGTCAAACAGTGTAGATCCTGATCAGATGGCTTCTTCAGAAACCATCTGATCTGGATCTACACTGTTTGCAAAGACAGAGGTTGTCATGAACAGCAGGATAAGGGTTAAAATATGGATTTAACTCTGCTAGTCATCATCAATACTTTGGAATGGAACTTATCAATCAGTAACTCACAAAACACTTAACAGCCATTTTTTTCCTTATTTTAGGCTCAACAACATAGATAATGCAAGTAATATTTAAAACAACCTCATAGAGGCTGTCCTAACAATGACCCACAGTCTATAAGTTTCCATCTGATTTATGCTAGGCCTCGAGACAGAAAAGATGCCACTTTATCACATGGGCATGTTACATGAACAAGCTTTAGGATGGAAACTTCCGTTGGGTATCGTCATTCGTAATTGTCACCATTTGAATCAGTTACTCACAAATATATACTGAAAACAATGATTTAAGTTCAATTATGTGGCTTTTCACATGACTTTCTGTCGAGACGCTTTAGCGAATGCGAGACATAGTCGCCACAATGGCGTCCATCTGGACGTACGTAGGCCTATGTTAACCTTTTTCCTTAACAAATGTTAACCTTTTTCATTAAGCACTGGCGGTTTGACATGCAGGCAGTGGCCAACTAGTTTTCCTACCCAAAACTGTGACTTGTTTTCCTACATTCACATATACGTATGACCTTAGTCATTGGTGGGACATAATTTTAACTAAAATACACATACAAAGTAACGTCTGGTAAACATCAGCATGGGCTTTTGTCCCAGTGGGCTATTGTCCCAGTGGGCTATTGTCCAAGTTGGGTTTTGGCCTAGTGAGCTTTTGTCCAGTGGGTGTTTGTCCTACACTCAAAAGCAGAGTTATTTAAAATACATAACGAAAACACGCCTATTCTAATATATTGGAAAAAAAAAAAAAACACCTAATAGAAATTTTTTTTTATAAAAATCCTGTTAATTTTTGCTCAAAGCATATACATGTATTGTGGGTATGCATTAGAACTGCCTTAGGCAAGGCGGTTCTAACGAGTACCCACAATCTATGTTTTGAAGTAGAAATAAGAAAAATAATGTATACCCCTGTAAACGCCAGTTTTACTGTATAAAAGTGTGGTTTAATGGGGTCAAAATTATATAGGCATGTTTGCTTGATGGTGGGGATGTATTTCATAATTCCACTCGAGCCATTGTATCGGAAAATTATATTAGTTAGAATCTATGGACTGAATCTGATTTATTTTGCTCAATGCTGTAATGTGTAGGCCCATAAATATTTCCAAAAGGACCACAAAAATTCAAAAAGGCCCATCAAAATCTTGATTTTCTTTCATGTAAATGAATAGGAGATGGGCCAATGGTCCATTTTGGGGCCCATCAATATATTGAGCCCAAAATATGCCAACACAGATGTGTGTAATGGTGTGGATTGTGGGTACTCATTCAGGTTGCATTATGAAAACGGTAATCAGAAAGAAAGTATCAGGAATAAAAGTATCAGTTTGGGGTAGGAAAAAAGTATCTGGAAACAAAGTTTCAGTTTTAATCAGATTTGCTTCTGATGTTACAATGATATGATGATTAGGATACTTTTGTATGTTTTGATTTGTTTTTCAGTGTAATAATCAATTTTGCAATTCTCTGTAATCCTTACCTTATAAAAGGGATGAGAGGTCACTTCATCTCAATGTCTGGTAAAAGTCCAAAATGACATATATAGTGTTGACGGGGATGTTAAACCTCCAATTAAAGAAACTAAAGTGTGCAAGTCAGACCTCCATGCTCATGAACACTATTTGGTTTCATTGGGCGACAGGGCTTGAGATGTCATTTCATCTCACTGTCGGGTAAAAGTCCCACAAGTTGGAAGCATCGCCTCCAAAATGACATATATAGTGTAGATGGGGATGTTAAACCTCCAATTAAACAAGTGTGCAAGTCGGACCTGTGTGCAATGGGCGGCAGGGCTTGAGGTGTCATTTCAGCTCAATGTCTGGTTGGTAAAATTCCCACAAATTGGTTACATTAAACTGAGACTTTCTTCCTGAATTTTTTTTTTCCTGATACTTTTTTTCCGGATTCTTTTTTTTCCGATACTTTTTTTTTCCTGATACTTTTTTTCCTGATACTTTCTTTCCTACATTCTATGAAAACACCCCTATACAAATACATTGTAAAATATACTGCCGGAAATACAAAAGTTTTAGATGCAAAATTGTGATATTTTTCTTAATTCTACTCAAAATATAGATTTTGGGTAAACTTTAGGCCTCCATGAGGTGGTTCTAATGAGTATCCACAATCTATCTTTTGGAGCAGAAATAAAAAAATAAGGTTTACACCTGTAAACCCCAGTTTTACTATATATATAAAAGTAGGGTTCAAGGGGGTCGGAATTATATAGGCGTGTTTTCGTGATGGAATATCAGGAATGCTCAGGCTCTTAACATTTTAACCCCATTTGGAAACAGTTAAATTCCTACACTTTATGCAAATAATGTAGATCCTGATCAGATGCCACCCTCTGTATCATTTGATCTGGGTCTACACTGCTTGCCAAATCCAGCCAACAACACTCTGATCTCAAGAGAGATTTGAGGAAGGGGTACATATTTTCATCTAAGGATTACTTTGTAAAAAAAAAAAATGTCACATCTCATCAGACTTTATTTAAGTCTATTTGTTAACCAGTTCTCAAACTTCTTGCAAATCCCTGTGGGGAGTCCAAGTCAGTCACCTGTGTTTATTGATGAAAGATAAGAATTACAATGTTGTGTCCAGTGCATGAAATAGATAGGCCTTCTAGGTAGTCACACATGTTACTTGAAAAGGGGCCTTGTGACACTTAGATAAATAGGACTGGCTGATCAGAGTTTAACCTTTATCCTGCTGTATAAATTAATTAGCCACACCCATTTCTGACTATCCCCCAGTCAAATTAATTGATATTATATATGCATTTCACAAACAGCATGACAAATATTGTAGATCCTGATTAAATTACTTGACAAACTGCATGACAAAGCTTGTAGATCCAGATCAGATGACTTTTTGGTTCTACACTATTTGTAAGGTGATCACAAGGAAAGTCACAGGAAAAAAGTCATAAAAATAAAGTTAAAGAGAAAAGTCACAAATAAGAAAGTATAGAAATTTTCAACTAAAAGGATGTTGACCATAAATGAAAATATTGACAATACCAGGTCCTGCTCATCTGACTTTTGCCTATATATAACTTTTAGTGGATTTAAAAGGATGTTGTTTCCACAGATCATTGCCTTCATTTCTAATTTGGCAATCTGATGCATACATGTATATAGAGCATAGACATTCATTCACAGACAAATTATAAATGCTTTTACTAGAAAAAAATCAGGTCAACAAGTCTGTGCAATGAATATCCCTCTTAACCTCACCTTATACAGAGAAAAGTGTGGTTTTATGGGGGTATTGATTAATTTTCTTATTTTTGTTCAAGATGGTGGATACTTGTTAGACCCTTCTCATTAAATTAATATATTTGTCTTCAATATCTCTTGCTCTAGTATTTTTCTGCAGCAATTTTTTTCATATTTCTAGGCCAAATATAGACCGTGGGGACTGCCTCCTTGAGGTGGTTCTAATGAGTACCCACAACCTGCCTCAGAGCAGAAATAAGGTAAACAGTGTATACCCCTGAAGACCTTAATTTTCTGTACAAAGTGGGGGTAGAGGGATGTTCTTTTAACCTGATTTAACATGAGCACCAACAATCTGTTTTGACTCGAACTAAGAAAATATTGAACATGATTGAAACCAATTCTGTGACTTTTTCTGTGACTCTGTTTTTAACCAATGGACTCTTCTGTTGCTATATGTTGGACAAGTCAATTTGTCATAATGGGTGTCAGGCCTATTTTTTGTTTTTATTCTATTTTTGACTGAAAATCCTGTAAGCAAATTATAGTGCAGACCAGCATCTGATCTGGGCCTGCACTGTTTGCCAAGATACCCGCATGCAATGGGTTAATACCCAACCTTTGACTTTTTTCAGTGATGTTTTTTCCTGTGACTTTCTTTCCTGCATTAATCAGATGGCTTCTTGGCTCTACACTTTTTGTAAAGGTAGGGGTTATCTTGTTCCGGAGGAGAAGGGTTAACCAATTTTGTACTGCATTACGATAACACATCCGTGCATCATGGTGCATTTTTCACATCTCCAAAATGGTCAATTTTCTGAAGAAAATTTTTGATATTATTCTTATTTATACTCAAAACATAGGTTGTGGGTACTCAATGAGGCGGTTCTAACAAGTATCTACAACCTATGTCTAGGAGCAGAAATAAGGAAAATACCGTATTTGACCTATTTACCGCACAGTGCTCTTAGTTTTTTTTTCAAAATTGTATGAAAATATTGTGGTGAAAAATCTACCTAATAAGCGCACACTCAATACGAAAAAAAAAAAAAAAAAAAAAAACGAAAAAAAGCTTCCGATATGATTATTTTATAGAGTTGAATTTCAGCATAGGGATTCACAACATATACATATGATTGTCTGGGTCAAAGATGCAGCAAAACTCAATATGAATTTGTTGGGAGGTTACTGTAAAGTGTGCGCTTGTGTATTTTTTTCCAGAAAAAGCTTTGGTGTGCGCTTATAGGAGCATGTGCGGTAAATAGGTCGAATACGGTAATGTATACCCCCATAAAACGCAAGTTTTCTCTATATAAAGTGGGGTGTAAGGGTGTGTTTATTTCAGGGACGCATTGTGGCTATGGGGAAACCTTGTGAACAAAATATCTGGAGAACCACTCGAGCTTGGCTCATGATATTTGGTATACAGCTTGAGTTTAAGTTGTAGATAACTTGATTAACTTTTGACAAAATTCTGACTATATATAACAAAGTTATGCCCCTTTTTAACTTATGCATTGTGGCTATAGGAAAACCTTGTGAACAAAATATCTGCAGAACCGCTTGAGCTAGGCTCATGATATTTGGCATACAGTTTGGGTCTAATGAGTAGATGACCTGATTAACTTTTGCAGAATTCCGGAAATATTTAACGGAATTATGCCCCTTTTTGAACTTATGCATTGTGGCTATAGGGAAACCTTGTGAACAAAATACCTGGAGAACCGCTTGAGCTAGGCTCATGATATTTGGCATACAGTTTGGGTCTAATGTGTAGATGACCTGAATAACTTTCAATGAAATTCTGAAAATATTTAATGGAGTTATGCCCCTTTTGGACTTATGCATAGTGGCTTTAGGGAAACCTTGTGAACAAAAATATCTGGAGAACCCCTTGAGCTAGGCTCATGATATTTGGCATACAGTTTGGGTCTAATGTGTAGATGACCTGATTAACTTCTGATGAAATTCCGAAAATATTTAATGGAGTTATGCTTCTTTTTGGACTTATGCATTGTGGCTATAGGGAAACCTTGTGAACAAAACTGGAGAACCGCTTGAGCTTAGAGGCTCATGATATTTGGCAGTCTGTTTGCTACTAAGGCATAGATGACCTGAATAACTTTTGTTTAAAATCTGTTAATATTTGACAGGTTTTATTTTTAATGCAAATGATTATGAGGTACAGTTTACTGTCCCATTTAGAGACAAGCATATGGTTGGGAGCATAGTGTTTCACAAACACAATTTCTAGTTCTTTAAGAGCTTATATCTTCCAAAGCATATGTTGGATTGGAATCATATTCGGTATGATGATATATATAGGTGCAAAGTCTTATTCCGCAATACCCCCACTCATGCCTATGACCTCAAGGTCAAGGTCACAGACATAGAAATTGTTAATGTTAAAGACACAGGTTAAGATATTTGTACCAGATAGAACCTGAACTTTTACAATTGATTTTGGTTCATATTTGGTATGATGATAGATGTAGCTCATAATATTCATTCAGCAATACCCCGGTCCATCCAGTCCAGGTAAAGGTCACAGACTTAGAAATGTTTAATGTTAAAGTTTTCAAAGAGTTAGTTTTTTACCAAAACATTCATGCCTAAGACCTCAAGGCCAAGGTCACACACATAGAAATTTTTAATGTTGATTTTTCGAGAGTTCATATTTTCCAAAACATTATGGTTACCAATGAACATGACCTCAAGGTGTCACAGACATAGAAATTTTCACATTTAAGTATGTTAATAGCTTATATTTTCCAAACTATGTAATGGATTTGCTTCATATTTCGCATGAAGATACATGTCTTTACAGGTCCAAAGTTTTATTCATCCATACCCCACACCCCTGACCTCAAGGTCAAGGTCACAGACACAGATTTTTTTTATGTTACGTCTTTTGAGAGCTCATATTTCCTGAACCATTTGATGGATTTGCTTCATATTTGAAATGATGATAGGTACAGGTCAAAAGTTTCATTTAGCCATAACCTCAAGGTCAAGGTTGCAGACTTAGAAGTTTTTATTATTAACATTTTTTAATATTAACATTTTTAAGAGCTCATATTTTCCAAACCATTTAATGGATTGAGTTCATGTTTGGTAAGGTTTAATTAGCAATTCACCAACACCAACCTGTGCCAGTGACCTCAAGGACACTTTTCCAGGTGAGTTATGCCGTCCAATGAAAAAGCGTTATTGTTATATGAGTTTTTTTTTGGGGGGGGGGGGGGAGGGTGAGGTGGGCCCCTGTGCGAGGGCATCTGTGTTGTATTGATACATTTTTAGTTGTTGCATACTCTCTTTTAGACTTGCTGCATGGCCAATATGTCTACAGATGTTTACTAGAATGGACACTTGAGCAACATTATGAAATTAGTCTTCTCAGGTAAGTTATGAAATAATGCATATACCATAATGATCCTAAGTATTGGGTCATATAGGCTAATGCAAACAGTGTAGACCAAGATCAGAATGCTCCTGATCAGGGTCTTCTCTTTTTGATATTCCATCTGCATTTTTATCTGCCCATTTTGAAAAATAGGTCATATTATGGTGTGATTCTATATCCATCCTATAGTTCCCGAGTTATTCCCTTTTGATTATTTTTATGCCCCTAACATTTTCAAATGGGGGGTGGGGATATTGTATAACCTCTGTCAGTCCGTAAGTCCCTGACGCAATGGTTTCCTTGTGATATCTTTAGAAAAGATTGGTACGATATCTTTAGATACCAGCCCCAATAGCTTACTTGGTAGAGTGTCCGCTCCGGGGAACGGGCGGTCACGGGTTCGATCCCGGGCCGCGACATACCAAAGTCGTTAAGAATGGTACTAGCTGCTCATTGCTTGGCACTCAGATTTACGGGGTAGAGCTAGGACTGGTCGACCCAGCGTCAGGATAATATGACTGGGTGTGGTATCATGTAATGTTTCTGGGACATGATACTTCAGTGAGGCAGCACTATAAAAGTGAGCATTGAGCTCCCTGTCGCAACCAGACACCGTCGTGATATGACTGAAAAATTGTTGAAAGCAACGTTAAACCTGAATTCACACACACACACACGATATCCTTAGAAAAGGTGGGTAGATTGGATTCAAATTTCATACACAGGTGTATAATAAAAAAATACAGGTCAAATTCGATTTCAGGTAAAATCCGTTAATTATTATGAATGAAATGGTCTCTGAAAACCTTGATCATGTTGATGGATTGGATTCATATTTTATACACTGGTATATAATCATAAAATACAGGCCAAGTTCGATTTCGGTTAGAATCAGCCAATTATTATGAGAGTTATGGCCTTTTTCAACTTTATTTTTACTCGAGAAATGGTTTCCATGGAATATGTCTTTTAAAAACCTTTGTGGATTGGAATCAAATTTTATACACAGGTATACATGTATTATCATAAAATGCAGATCAAGTTCTATTTCGGGTAAAAATCTGCCAATTATTATGACTGAGAGGTATGATCCTTTTTATCCCCTCGCACAACAAACTTGTGAGGGGGAATATATAGAATTTGACCTGTACGTATGTACTTTTGTCGTCACTCTAGCGCCTACATTTATCAACGTATTTTAAAATAACTTTACACAAATGTTGCTTATGATAATATCTCGAGCCAGTTTAACTTCCAAGGTCATGCCCTTAAGGCCAAGGTCACTGTGGCTATTTTTAGAAAAAACTTTTTCATGGCTCTTAACCCATTTAGTACCGGAAACCCCAAAACGGGTACAATGGCAAACAGTGAAGGCCCAGATCATACATCACAGTATGCGGCATCTGATCAGGGCTTACACTGTTTGCAAAAAGTTCAGCTATGTTATAGTTTTAGGAGAATTAACCCATTTCAGACTGGAAACCCCTAAAGGGGTACCCTGGCAAACAGTGCAGGCCCAGATCAGATGCCGCAAAACACGGCGTCTGATCAGGGCCTGCACTGTTTGCAAAAAATTCAGCTATTTTCCTAATAAATTTTGAAGAAAACAAAACCTGACACCCCTAAATTTTGAAACGGACTCATGCTATATATAAGGAGGGAGATTCCATTTGGTACTAAATGGGTTAATATATATTGCCTATGATAATATCTTGAGTGAGTTCGACTTTGTCATCACTCTAGCGCATATATTTATTAATGGATTTCACTATAACATCAAACATCAAACAAATGTTGCTTTTGATAATATCTGGAGCGAATTTGACTTTCAAGGTCATGGCCTCAAGCTCAAGGTCACTGTGGCTATTTTTAGAAAAACTTTAGCAATTTTTAGAAAAACTTTATCGTTCTAGCACCAACATTTATTGATGGATTTTAATATAGCTTCACACAAACGTTGGGTGTGATGATAGCTCGAGTGAGTTAGACTTACAAGGTCCAGGTCAAGGTCGCTATGGCTATTTTAGAAAAACTCTGTCATCGCTCTAGCGCATTTATTTCCTGATGGATTTTAATATAACCTCATACAAGGGTTGGGTTTGATAATATCTCAGGCGAGTTTGACTTTCAGGGTACTGGGCTCAAGGTCAAGGTCACTGTGGCTAGTTTTAACCCGCTAGCACCTTCATTCATTCATCAATGGATTTTAAAATTACTTTTCACAAATGTTAAGCATTATGAAACAATGTGTCACATGCAAGACTCCGGTCAGTACCCCCATGGTCAAGGTCATAATGTACAGACAATTACTTGCCATGGGCGAATAATGCCCCACTTGTGAAGCTCTTGATCACTGACTTCTAATTAAAAAAGGGCGGCTCAGAATAAGTGAATTAATTTTAATGGCCATAAAACAAAAAAAAAAAAAAAAAAAAGCTTTGTTGGATCTATTGTTTCTAAGCTGGGAAAGTGGCCCTTAATGAAAAATCAGACTGATTTGCATTTACCCATAAATTCCTGTACTTTCTACGAGTTTAGACCCTGATGTTTGTTTGATTTGAGGTCTAGCATCCCCATCAACGCTGTAAAGGTCACTATGGAGATGTTGCTTCCAATTTTGTAGGACTTTTACCCGACATTGAGATGAAATGACATCACAAGCCCTGCTGCCCAATGAAACCAATAGGGTTTATAAGTACTGAGTGGTTAACCAGTACTCGTGTGCGAATAGGTTTCAGCTCTGTGTGGAAGCATCATGCAGCCCATCCATTTCTTCAAGCCCAGATGGGCAGGGGCCAGGTAAAAAATAGACCCTGATCAGACACCATGATCTGTGGCATCTTATCTGGGCCTAAATTGTTTGCCAAAGTCGAGCACATATTACAAGTCAGTGTATGACAATCTTTCTTTTACACAGCACTCTGATGTCACAACAACAAGAATAGCACAACTGTTTTCTAGAGATAACTGTTATGTTGACTTCCTACAAATCAGTGATAGTCATGTGTGAACATCAGCACTGAAGAGCTTTTGTTCTTTTAGCTTTGGGTCACGTGACAACCCATTTTATATTTATGAGGGAGTTCTAGTGAGAACCCTACAAAAAAGATTGAAGTAGATCTGAAAAAAAATATAGCAATCCTCCAGTCCTGTACCTGGGGCAGATATAGGGGTTATTTGATTGTTTCATTGTAAGATCGATTTATATTTCACCAAATGAACACAAATAGAAGTATTTTCAAGATTGGGAAGCAACGAGTGAAAATATTTCTTTTGGTGTTCATGAGTGGAATAAAAATTGATCTAACAATGAAAAAATCAAATGTTCTGTTTCTTATATGCTTTAAATAAACTGTGATTATTAACCCTTGTCTTGCTGAATATTCATTTAAGCCACGCCCATTTCTGTCTACCAACCAATGAAATAACTTGATGTTATTTATTCCTACAAATTCATAAACTGTATGTCAAACAGTGTAGATCCTGATCAGATGGCTTCTTCAGAAGCCATCTGATCTGGATCTACACTGTTTCCAAAGATAGGGGTTGTCGTGAACAGCATGATAAGAGTTAAAGTAATTTTAAAGAGTCAGCTGAATGAACACCAAAAATAAGTGTTTGCAAGAGTTGCGAAGCCATGAGTGAAATATTTGTTTTGGTGTTCATGAGTGAAATAAAAATTGATCTTACACTGAAAAAATAAAATTGTCTGTTTCTTGTATGCTTTAAACTGTAATTATTAAAGTAATTTTAAAGAGTCAGCCGTCAGCATGGGGAAAAAAAAAATTTCATGGTGATTTCGCATCGACTTAGATGTGTTCAGTGTCTTAACTTGGTATAATATTGGTTGCCACTTTTTGATATATTTTAAATTTTGCAAGTCTCGCTACTTTGGACATCTCCTTCCTGATGCCGGGGATTTCTGTGAAGTGTGGGCCATGTTTGCAGATGTTGGCTCGGTGGGGGACGCATATAAGTCCTAAGGTAGGCGTCTCTTGCCTGATGCCTCCAGTTGACCTGTCTCACGAGCTATGAAAATTTATGTTATTTTTCAATGATACATCAAATTCACAAAGTGTGAAAATTTAAAATCGTAATTTCACTGCTTGAGTGAGTGACAATATTGATTTTTATTTCACTGAGAAATCTCTGTATTTCTACAGGTGTAAAGCATGTAAGAGTAAAACTGCCTTGCTTTCCATTTCAGATTATTGCTGCTGCATGTGGAGGTTATTGCTTTAGAATTAAATCTTGGTGTATGTCATATGCCTCATCTATTCAGTTGTACAGAATCTCCAGGAAGATAGTGACTCAACAAGCTTCAGTTATTCCAACGCCTCATAAGTTTTTGTGCTGTGTAAAGATTATGATACGTATATTGAATCGATTCTGGTTATTTTGAAAATGGAAAACAACTGAAAGCAAGCACTGGATGGAATATGCAGCCTTGAAGAATATTCCATTAAAATCCTAAATATTCGGATACCTTGAGGACTTGCTTTAACACTTTTTGTACCAAATTGAATCTTCCTCCTTATATATAGCAGGAGTCTATTTCAAGATTTAGGGATGTCAGGTTGTGTTTTCTTCAAAATTTATTTGGAAATTTTTGCAAACAGTGGAGGCCCTGATCAGACGCCGTGTTCTGCGGCGTCTGATCTGGGCCTGCGCTGTTTGCCAGAGTACCCCTTTATGGGGTTTCCAGTCTGATATGGGTTAATTCTCCTAAACTTATAACAAATTAAATTTCACTATCCAGCAAGATGTTAAAATGTATAGGCAGAATGGCAAACAGTGTGGACCCTGAACCAGACTGCAGTAGCAGTCTGATCTATGTCTGCACTATTTGCTTAGGCCTGTCTGTCCCAATACTTAGGATCATTACGGTATTGAATGTTTGAAGAAACTCAGTAAAATTGAGCTTGTGAATTCTGTTCTCTTATGTTTATGTATCATGTTTGATGGGCATAACCAGTTATGGAGTTATTGTCCTGATATTGGGGGATATAAAAATTGTCCAGATCTGTGGTGTCAAAGGACGCAAGGTTGCACAGTAGTGTTGTCATAATGAGAAAATATATGCAAACCAAAGAATCAAACAAGCTACAAAATCATTTACCCGCTAAAGGGCTTGTTTGGAGTTTCATGTCCCAGTTAACACTATTTAGGTCATAATGAGCTGGTCAGCATATCTAACCACACTTTCTTCAATGCTGATACTTAAGCCTGCACATTCTTTCGCCAGGAACTGACAACTGCATGCCCTTTTCGAATCAGAGAAAGCGAGCAAATAACTACAGGAAAGTTTTTAAAATTGTAACAAAGGATGTTGCTGACCCAGCAGGTGTTGAAACCGCAGCCTCCTAAAGGGAACAATTTTTATTACGGCCCTACAAAATGTTTGCTACCATGGGGCTCTGATCATGACTGTAATGGCTCTAGTTCCTGTGGTAGACAGGATCATCTGCTATTCTTCTGTACAGTACATACTGAGCATAGTGTTAACCCTTATCCTGCTGAATATTCAGTTTAGCCACACCCATTTCTGACTCTGTTCCAATCAGATTACTTGATGTAATGTATTCCTGTAAATTCAGAAACCGAATGTCAAACAGTTTGAATCCTGATGAGAAGCCATCTGATCTGGATCTACACTGTTTGCAAAGGCAGGGGTAGTCATCAACAATGGGATAAGGGTAAACTTTAAACACATGAATATTTGCAACTTCTTTTGGAATGAAAATGCAAAGTACATTGTATTTTTGTATCGTGCTTTATTAACCAGGCTAAATTGTGTTGTATGCAGTTTTAAGGGCATGTGTATGATTTTGGGATTATTTGTTTATATTTCTCCGCTAAAATAGGTTATTGATACTCTCTGGATCAACTCGATTAGGCAATTCCAAAATGTACCTCAACATAGTAAATAAATGTGTTGGAATTCTAACAACAATGATTAACATGCCATTTCATCTCAATGACAGGGAAAAAGTCGCACAAAATCAGAAGCATTGTTTCCAAAGTGACCTTAATAGAATTGACTGGGATGCAAAATCTAAACTCAAACAAAACTGTTCAGGCTCAGCCACTGCAGATAAGGGTGTAAGAAAGTGTTCTGAAATTATCATCTGTATAAGCCTATACAGAACAAAGGTTTACAGACCTGATAGACATGATAGACATGACTTAAAAAGGGTTGAGCACCAGGTCTATCATAATTTGATTTGATATCTCAACTGTGAAAAACAACAAAGATTTGGCAGTTAATGCACAATTATTTATTTTCACAACATCGTATACAAACAAACAAAAATATCACATCTAGTGAGAATGTGTCTTCAGAGGTGTTTATAACAAGCATGGATACTGTACTGATCATTAGTATTGGGACAGTCAGGCTCGGCAAACAGTGTGGACCCAGATCAGACTGCTCCTTCAGTTTGATCATGGTCTACACTGTTTGCCATTTGAGCTGCACTTCTTTGACTCCTTGCTGAATTCAAACTGTTTGCCATTTGAGCTGCACTTCTTTGACTCCTTGCTGAATTCAAACTATTTGCCATTCGAGCGGCACTTCTTTGACTCCTTGCTGGATTGTTAAACATTTTTATGTCCTTGGTAGTGATAGCGGGGACATATTGTTTTTGCCCTGTCTGATTGTTTGTTAGTTTGTACGTGGACAACTTTAACGTTGGCCATAACTTTTTAACCGTTTGAGATAGAGCTTTCATATTTGGCCTGAAGGTTTCTTGTGACAAGACCTTCACATTCATACTGTACTGATCATTAGTATTGGGACAGTCAGGCTCGGCAAACAGTGTGGACCCAGATCAGACTGCTCCTTCAGTTTGATCATGATCTACACTGTTTGCCATTTGAGCTGCACTTCTTTGACTCCTTGCTGAATTCAAACTATTTGCCATTCGAGCGGCACTTCTTTGACTCCTTGCTGGATTGTTAAACATTTTTATGTCCTTGGTAGTGATAGCGGGGACATATTGTTTTTGCCCTGTCTGATTGTTTGTTAGTTTGTACGTGGACAACTTTAACGTTGGCCATAACTTTTTAACCGTTTGAGATAGAGCTTTCATATTTGGCCTGAAGGTTTCTTGTGACAAGACCTTCACATTCATGCAAAAAAATTTGATGTGTAACCTTGACCTTGACCTTTGACCTACTTAAACGAAAAAAATAACATTGGTCATAACTTCTGAACCACTTGAGATACAGCCTTCATATTTAGCATGTATGTTCCTTGTGACAAAAGCTTTACATACATGCAAAAAATTTTGACCTGTGACCTTGACCTTTGACCTACTTAAAATAAAAAAAAAACATTTTGGTCATAACTTTTGAAAGGTTTGAGATAGAGCCTTCATATTTTGCACGTAGGTTCCTTGTGACAAGAGCTTTACATTCACACAAAAAATTTTGACCTGTGACCTTGACCCTTTGACCTACATAAAAGGAAAAGTTAACATTTGTCTTAACTTTTGAACCGTTTGAGATACAGCCTTCATATTTAGCATGTATGTTCCTTGTGACAAAAGCTTTACATTCATGCAAAAAATTTTGACCTGTGACCTTGACCTTTGACCTACTTAAAATAAAAAAATAACATTTTGGTCATATCTTTGGAACGGTTTGAGATAGAGCCTTCATATTTTGCATGTAGGTTCCTTGTGACAAGAGCTTTTACATTCACACACAAAAATTTGACCCGTGTCCTTGACCTTTGACCTACATAAAAGAAATAGTTAACATTTGTCTTAACTTTTGAACCGTTTGAGATACAGCCTTCATATTTAGCATGTAGGTTCCTTGTGACAAATGCGTTACATTCAAGCAAAAATTTTGACCTGTGACCTTGACCTTTGACGTACTTAAAAAAAATAAACATTTTTGGTCATAACTTTCGAACCGTTTGGGATAGAGCTTTCATATTTGGCATGTAGGTTCTCTGTGATGAGAGCTTTTCATTCATGCAAAATGTTTGGACCTTGACCTTTGACCTACTTAAAAGAAAAAATAAAATTTTTCATAACTATTGAACCCTTTAAGATAGAGCCTTAATATTTGCCATGTAGGTTCCTTGTGACAAGAGCTTTACATTCATGCAAATTTTTTTGACCTGTGACCTTGACCTGCTTTAAAGAAAAAATATTATTGTTCATAACTTTTGAACTGTTTAAAATAGAGCTTTCATATTTGGTATGTAAGTTTCTTGTGTCAAGGGCTTCCCACACAAACAGAAACCTTGAACTGTGAGCAACTTTGAATAAAAAATGACCATGCCCGGGGACATGTTCGTGTTTCACAAACACATCTTGTTATTTTAAATTTTTAGGAGAACTACAGCAAGTCCTCAAGGTGTCCTAATCCTTAGAATTTTTATGGTAAACTCAGACTTTTTTGTCTGCATCAGGTCAACAAGTCTGTGTAATGGACACCCCTCTAAACCCTCCCTAGTAAAGAAAACCAGGGTTCTGTAAATTAGGGTTTAATTTATTCTCCTTTCTGCTCAAAAACATAGATTGTGCGTACTCATTAGAACTAAATTGATCAGGCAGTACTACAGAGCACCCACAACATATGTTTTTACTATAGAGACCAGAAAAATACAAAATGAAATTCATTGGTGTGTGATATAAAATGAAGTTTCAGGACATGGATATATATTAGTGTAATGTGATGAAGCTGCTTTGTATCAAGGCTGTTCATAAAGCACATTGCTAAGGCTGATCATATAGCAATATGCAATAAAATCTATTTCATTATTTAGCAACTCTTAAAGAAAACCTGGTACCATAATAATCCTAAGTATTGGTACAGATAGGTGCAGACCTAGATCAGACAGCTCCTGAAGCAGTCTGATCAGTGTCAACACTATTTGCCATTCTATCTGTTCCTTTTGGAACAGGATTTAGCCCCTGCTGGAGCATGAAACAAATTTGTTAAAATTTTAGGAGAATATTACAGCAATGCTTGGCTGTGTTTGTATTTTTAGGATTTTTACAGTAATGGCAATAAAAAAAAACAAAAAACAACTCTAATCAGCCATTTTAGCTCACTCAGTCTGTTCAAAGCTTTCGATGGCTACAGAAGTTTCTGTATCTTATAGGCTTCTATTATTAAAGAAGTGTTTTGATGGGGTGTTGACCTGATGCGGACAAAGAAAGTCAGAATTTACCCTAAAAGCTGAGAAAGGCCAATCCACTAACTGGAAAGAAGGACCTGAAGTCTGATTTTCTTACATTGTTCTTAAATTTTAACCCTTTTCGTACCAAATGGAATCTTCCTCCTTATATATACCAGGAGTCCATTCCAAAATTAAGGGCGTCAGGCTGTGTTTTCTTTATTTCTTTAAAACTTACTTTGAAAATATCTTAACTTTTCACAAACCATGTAGGCCCTGATCAGACGCCACTTTTTGCGGCGTCTGATCTGGACCTGCACTGTTTGCCAGGGTACCCGTTTTGGGGTTTCTGGTACAAAATGGGTTAACAGCCAAAAAAGAAAACGAAAGAAATAAAATAATCCCACAGGATTTAAATCCTGTGCTCTGAAATGGGATAAAAATCCCGCGGGAGTTAATTTCAATGGAGCCAATATTAGTTACTTTAAACCAATAAATTATGCATGTTTTATACATAAATGGACAAAATTATTATAGCTTTGTCCAAACAAAGTAGATTTATTGGAAATTGGAAATAAGTGAAATCCCACGGGAGAAAAATCCCTTTTTCGATTATGGGATAAAAATCCCACGGGATTAAAATCCCGTGGGATTTTTTTAAAATAGTTATATTCATGCTTTACTCATTGTAAGCTTCTCTAATTGACCTTATAAATAGAAAAGAGATATTACACCTTCATTCCAGAGCATTTTAAAAAATAAAAAAATCCCGCGGGATTTTCCTCCGTAAAAAATCCCATGGGAGAAAAATCCCGCGGGAGAAATTGAAATTAGAGCAGTAGCAGCCATATTTTTTGTGCATGTATTTTAATGTTAAGTAGGTCCATTTTGATAGTTAAAAGCAAGATTTAAAATTTTGAAATTCTCCCGTGGGAGAAAAATCCCTGATATTTTTATAGGATTTTAATCCCGCGGGAGTGGAGAAAAAATCCCGCGGGATTATTTTAATCCCGCGGGATTTTCAAAAATCCCGCGGGATTTTCACCCTTTCACCCCGGTTTGCCAAGAAACCGTTATGTATATCTTCACCAAATCATATAGAAATAATTTGTATAGATATAAGCTATTACCTAAATGCATTGAAAGCCACCTAAAAGTGTTAGAAAGACTAGGTGAGTTTGCCTAATTTCTGGTGAGGCAAAAAAAAACTGGTGGCTGTTAATCGATACAATTAACTTACTCCACCCACCAAAAACAAAAAAGGGAAAGAAACACAAACACCAAGCGACCAGACCATAATGGAAACCTAAACAAAGGAAGGCCATATGGACAGTTACTTTCCCACAAAATGGCCATATGGCCATTCAAAATAAAAAGACACAGTAAGTAACAAACAACACCATAAATAAACCGCCACAGAAGAACCGCTTTGGAACGGTCAGTGGAAAGATTTCCACTGGGGGGCTTAAATCGATTTTACGTGGCCACAATCATCGTCCTTACTTCCGTCGCGATTTAGACAAATAATTTGTTCAGTCCACATGAAGGCCTCCTAACTCATCAGTGCAACATCTCCGTGAACACAAAAAATCAAAGAACCACAGAGGTGAGACAACGGTGAGGACTCGACGGCAAGAAACCACTGAAATACTGGAGCAAAAGAAAACAAACAGTTAGACTCCGATAGGTCTTACTGGGGGTTGTTGATGATTTTTTGCCTCTGATCTTTGTTCTTGGGAGCGGGGTGTACTTTAAAGCCATGTAAATCGGTTTTATCGATGTGTTTGGAAAGAAGATTTGCAGTAATTGCATTTGCAGAAACACAAGAAAGAATGTACTTCATCTGGAATATAAGAGTAAGGTTTCATGGCACTAGGACTATGTCTCCTACCAAAGCAAAACTTAAAACTCGTCTCTCCTAACCAGCCCGCTGCAATATCCCGATAAGTTTTCTCATCTGGTATATGTTCTAATTTTTGTATTCATATCAAAAGGATATGAACAGATGAATTCAGCTGTTTCTCATGGCATTAAGGCATTTATAAACATTTTCTTGGCAGTTTTGTCTTCAACATATTCTCACAAATATCATCTTTTATATTAAATGTGGCTTGTAGGTGTGAAAATAGCCATGAAAATGAGTATTGGTCCTATTAAGGAATAATTCTGTGCATTTTACGATAGAACTATTCCAAAGACATTAGAGAAGAAACACTAATGCTAACCAGTGTCTAGGTTCCATTCCAGAAAGCGGTAAACTTTGCACTTTCAAAAACATATGGTTTACTCGGCTTTCATAGTTGAATCTGAAAACGATAACCTTTTTGTATCTTTGTGACTGAGCTTTTATTATGTGTGAGTAAATTTATTAGATATGACCTAAATTTATATTTGGCAGTTGTTTTGATGCATCATAATAAAACATAAGGGTTTGTTATTGGTAGCATTGCACTAGATACTGGGAGGTGCCGGGTTTTATCACTTTTGGACCGAGCTTTTAGCTGCGTTCTAAATACCAGACTTGCTTCCATTGGATATATATCCCATGTTTTATTTCAATGTGAGAAAGTGACAAGTATAAGGGACTAAAATGAGGCATGTTTTATAAATATTCCTGCAAGTTCAAAGAAGTGGTTGCTGATTTCATATGGTCAACCCTCCTTTAATAAGTTTTTCGTATTTACTCCGTTCCAGTAGGTAAAAACCATGGTTGACTGTAACTTGAAAAGGAGCAGTACAATATGTTGATTTTTCTCATTAACTTGTTCGGCTAGGATGGTTCTATAAACAAGCAAGCTTTGAAAAGTTTTGTATAAGTAGTTTTTGTGGGCGCAGGTAAGTCGTCTATGGAAATATTTAGTGGTAAGCTCCCAATAGCAAAGGTAGAAATGTCAGCAGCGCTGTCCTGTTTCAGTCGATACTTACATGTGTGTTTGGAAAGAAGAACTTCAGCCTTTAGCTGAAGAGAGAGAGCTATAGTAGATAAACATATTTGTCATTCAGCCACCAAGTTTGCTGTGTGTGTTACCGAAGGCCAAGACAAGCTACGCTATACTGGTTACCAAAACTTCATAAAAGACCTTACAAAGCACGGTTTATTGCAAATTCTACCTCTTGCACTACCACTGAACTTTCTAAATTATTAACATCATGTCTTACTGCGATTAAAACGCATGTGATTAAATATTGTGATAAAGTCTTTGAAAGATCAGGAAGAAATCTGTTTTGGTCTATAAAAAATTCGAATGATGTTTTAAATAAATTGAAATCCAGACATTTCCGTGCTTCAAGTCTGTCTACTTACGATTTTTCCACTCTTTACACTACACTTCTTTAAAATCTTATAAAAGAAAAGCTTAATGATTTAATTGAATGGGCTTTTCACAGAGAAGATTCTCTCTATCTTGCATGTAATGTCAGAAATGCATTTTTCACTTCTAAAGAGCATAAGAATTATACACTTTGGTCATGTCAGAAAGTGTGTGATGCCCTCATCTTTCTACTTCACAATATTTATATTAGATTTGGTACTAAGTTATTTAGACAAATTGTGGGTATTCCGACCTGTACGAATTGCGCACCTCTTGTAGCTGATCTGTTCTTGTTATGAAAGAGACTTCATGTTGTCGCTTTCCATTGATAAACAATCTGAAATTATTGAAGCTTTTAGCTCCACTTCTAGATATTTAGATGATTTATTAAATATTGATAATACCTATTTCGAACGGGCCTCCGTGGCCTAATGGATAAGAGCGCTGACTCTTAGTCATTAGGTCTCTCACCGCCGTGGGTTCGAGCCTCGCTCGGGTCACGTGTTAGACGCCAAGTTCTGCAACGGAAGGTCATGTGATTTTCTCCGGGTACTCCGGTTTTCGCCCACCTATGATTAACGATCTGCTCGATATGAGTGAAATAATCTTGAAAGGGTCGTAAAACCCACACCAAAAAAAAAAAAATACCTATTTCGATGGTTTGATCAGTTAGGATTTACCCCCCAGAACTTCAGTTAAATAAAGCAAATTCTTCTGGACCCGGGCCCCGTTTTTGGATTTACATCTATCTATTGTAGATGGGTTTGTTTCGTGCAAAATTGATGATAAACGCAATGACTTTGATTTTGAGATTGTAAATTTTCCTTTTTTGGATGGTGATGTTCCTCGTGCGCCATCCTATGGCGTTTACATCTCGCAATTGATTCGATTTGCTAGCGTGTGTCGTCATGTTACTGACTTCAACACTCGTAATAAATTATTTACTGCTAAACTTCTTAATCAGGGTTATCGGTACCATAAACTACGCAAAGCCTTTTCAAAATTTTATAGACGCCATTCTGATTTAATTTCAAAATTCAATATTGGACTTAAATCCCTTCTGCAACAAGGTCTATCGGAGCCCGAATTTTATGGTGACTTAGTATATAAATTCAGAAAAATATATAACCGCAATGACTTCAGCACCCAATTTCGTAAAATCATTCTTCGATATAAAAAAATTGGGTACAACATGAATGTTATACGTCAGACGGCATGCATGGTACTTAACCCAATCACGGTTGGCAACTTTGCTTTCCTCTTTAATTGCACGCCGGTGGGTCAGGCCTCAGATTCTATGACTTTGCCAACGTAAAGGCTTATTGAGAGTTAGAGAGATCTAATTCAAGGTAATGTTGGTTGGTGCCTGATGCTCCGTCTCTGGTCGGGCCCATCGGAGTCTAACTGTTGGTTTTCTTTTGCTCCAACATTTCAGTGGTTTCTTGCTGTCGAGTCCTCACCGTTGTCTCACCTCTGTGGTTGTTTGATTATGTGTGTTCACGGAGATGTTGCACTGATGAGTTAGGAGGCCTTCATGCGGACAGAACAAATTATTGGTCTAAATCGCGACGGAAGTAAGGGCGAGGATTGTGGCCACGTAAAATCGATTTAAGCCCCCCAGTGGAAATCTTTCCACTGACCGTTCCAAGGCGGTTCTTCTGTGGCGGTTTATTTATGTTGTTGTTTGTTACTTACTGCGTGTAACACTTGTGTCTTTTTATTTTGGATGGCCATATGGCCATTTTGTGAGAAAGTAACTGTCCTAATGGCCTTCCTTTGTTTGGGTTTCCATTATGGTCTGGTCGCTTAATGTTTGTGTTTCTTTCCCTTTGGTGTCTTTGATGGGTGGAGTAAGTTAACTGTATCGATTCCTGATCTTTGTTCTACTTCTACTTTGCAGTAATTGCATTTGCAGAATCACAAGAAAGTATCTACTCCATCTCGAATATAAGAGTAAGGTTTCAGGGCACTAGCACTATGTCTAAAACCAAATCAAAACTTAAAAATCGTCTCTCCTAAACAGCCCGCTGCAATATCCAATTAATTTTTTTCATCCGTTATATGTTCTTATTTATTGTTTTCATGTCAAAAGGTTGTGAACAGATGAATGCAGCTATTAATCATGGCATTAAGGCATTAATAAACATTTTCTTGGCAGTTTTGTCTTCAAAATATCCTAAACATTTTTTTTAGTTTAAATAGGGGGTGTAGGTGTAAAAATAGCCATAAAAATGAGTATTGGCGCTATTTAGGCACAATTCTGTGCATTTTAGGATAGAATTGTTCCAAAGACATTGGAGATGAAACACTGGTGCAAGCCGGTGTCTAGGTAACATTCCAGAAAGAGGTTAACTTTGCACTTCTCAAAAATATTTGGTTTGCTCGGCTTTCATAGTTGAATAAGAAAGCGATAACGTTTTCGCAAACTTGCAAGATTCTTTGTGACTGAACTTTTATTATGATAAGTAAATTATTAGATATGACCTAAATTTCTATTTGGCAATTCTTTTGATGCATCTTTCTTTGCGACTGAAAATTAAAGCCGTGTAAATCAGATTTTCTTGATGTGTTTGGAAAGAACACTTGCAGTAATTGCATTTGCAGAAACACATGAAAGAATCTACTTCATCTGGTATATAAGAGTAAGGTTTCATGGCACTAGGACTAGATCTCAAACCAAAGCAAAACTTCACAATTGTCTCTCCGAAACAGCCCGCTGCAATATCCCGATAAGTTTTCTCATCTGTTATATGTTCTAATTTATTGTATTCATGACAAAAGGATTCGATCAGATATATTCAGATATTTCTCATGGCATTAAAGCATTTGTAACATTTTCTTGGCGGTTTTGTCTTCAAAAATCCCAAAATGTGTAAGTTTTTACTTTAAATAGGGGGTGTAGATGCGAAAATAGCCATAAACATTTTTATATTAGTTTTTGTGGGAGCAGGTAAGTCGCCAAACATTTGTAGTTCTAACTAAGTATGTTTCATATTATGTATCTACATGACATGTATTTTGCCATGGATAATGTACAAACACGATGGTAGTGCTAATTTAGGTCTAACTGGGTATATTTGATGAGTTTTTGCCTCTGATCTTTGTTCTTGGGAGGGGTGTACTTTAAAGGCATGTAAATAAGTTTTATTGATGTGTTTGAAAAGAAGACTTGCAGAAAATGCATTTGCAGAAACTCAAGACAGAATCTGGAATATAAGAGTAAGCTTTCATGGCACTAGGACTATGTCTCAAACCAAAGCAAAACTTAAAATTTGTCTCTCCGAAACAGCTTGCTGCATTATCCGGATAGGTTTTCCCATCCGTTATATGTTCTAATTTATTGTATTCATGTCAAAATGATTCGAATATGTTGAATATATTCAGATATTTCTCAAGGCATTTATAAACATTTTCATGGCAGTTTTGTTTTCAAAATACCCTCAAAAATGTCATTTTTACTTTAAATTGGGATGAAGTGTGAAAATAGCCAAAACAATTGTATGCGTAGTTTTTGTGGTTGCAGTTAAGTCGCCTGTGGAAATATTTAGTGATAAACTCCCAATAGCAAAGGAAGAAATGTCAGCAGCACTGTCAATCGGGCTGAGGGCAATGGACATTTAATATTTTTGTGACTTGACTGAGTAAGTTAATTGTATCGATTCCTGATCTTTGTTTTACTTCTACTTCGATTGAATTCCATTTAAATAGACGTGATTGTTAGAAATCAATTTTTCATGTACCTGTTTAATAAAAAATCTTTGTAGGCTTCAACCATAGTGCAGTTTATATTTAAATTTTGGTCCTTTGAGATCAGCGTGAATATTCTGAGTAATCAGAAATAAATTATTGGTTTAGACTCATATTCTAGACAGGATTTTAATTATTTGGACCCCATTTTGATTTATATCAGTCGACTGCCTATTCGAAATTCGCAAAATTGCAGGATGTTTCCTCTGGCTTTCTTTGCCGGATCATTACAGGGTCACTGATTAGGCTTTATTAGCCGAAACTACGCAGTATGACCCATCTTCTTTCTTATGAATGTTTTCATTGCTCTTAAAGGAACTCATTTTTTATTTTTATTTGCCTTCACTGCAGCTGGTGTTGTGCCGTGTGGCGGCCGTAAAACGTCTCCCCGTACATCAACCATAGTGCAGTTTATATTTTACTTTTGGTCCTTTGAGATCAGCGAGAATATTCTGAGAAATCGGAAATAAATTATTGGTTTAGACTCATATTCCAGACAGGTTTTTTTATTATTTGGACTCCATTTTGATTTATATCAGACTTTGAATCGACTGTCTATTCGAAATTCGCAAAATTGCAGTATGTTTCCTCTGGCTTTCTTTGCCGGATCATTACAGGGTTACTGATGAGGCTTTATTAGCCGAAACTACGTAGTATGACCCATCTTCTTTCTTATGAATGTTTTCATTGCTCTTAAAGGAACTCATTTTTGATTTTTATTTACAGTCATTGTATTTGCAGAGACACAAGAAAGAATCTACTTCATCTGCAATATAAGAGTAAGGTTTCATGGCACTAGGACTATGTCTAAAAAAAGCAAAACTTAGAAATTATCTCTCCGAAACAGCCCGCTGAAATATCCTGATAAGTTTTCTCATCCGTTATATGTTCTAATTTATTGTATTCATGTCAAATGGTTGTGAACAGAATTATTCAGCTATTTCTCGTAGTATTAAGACATTTATAAACATTTTCTTGGCAGTTTTGTCTTCAAAATGTCCTCCAAATTGTTATTTTTTTACTTTTAATGTGGGGTGTAGGTATGAAAATAGCCATACAAATGAATATCGGTGCTATTTAGACATATTTCTGTGCATTTTAGGATAGAATTGTTCCAAAGACATTGGAGAAGAAAAACACTGATGCAAGCCAGTGTCTAGATTCCATTCCAGAAAGAGATAAACTTTGCACTTTTCAACAAGATGTGTTTGTGAAACACTGATGCCCCCGGACAGCGCATGTTGAATATGAAAGCAGTATCACTAAGCAATCGAAAGGTATGGCCAAAGTTCAAGCCTTAAAAAAGTAGGACAAGGTCACAAGTTAAAAATATATTGGATCGTTGGAAAGGCCATGTGACACAGAATACACATGTGAAATATGAAAGCCATATCACTTACCAATCGAAAGTTATGGCTAATGTTAAAGTTTTTAAAAAGTAGTTCAAATGTCAAGTTCAAGGTCAGGAGGTCAACAATTATGGTACCGCTAGAAAGGTCTTTTGACAAGGAATGCACCTGCGAAATGTGAAAGCCATACCACTTACGAATAAAAAGTTTTGGCCAAAGTAAAAGTTTTTAAAAAGTAGGTCAAAAGTCAAGGTCACGAGGTCAAAAATTATGGTACCACTAGGCATGTCTTGTAAAAAGCATGCACATGTGAAATACAAAAGCCCTATCACTTACCAATAGAAAGTTATGGACTATTGTAAAGTTTTTAGAAACTTGGTAAAAGGAAAAGGTCACAAGGTAAAAATTAATGGTACCATGAAAAAGGTCTTAAGACAAGGAATGCACATGTGAAATATGAAAGCCCTACCACTTACAAATTGAAAGTTATGCCCAATGTTAAAGTTTTTAAAAAGTAGGTCAAATGTCAAGGTCAAGGTCACGGGGTGAAAAATTAGTTTTGCACTAGAAAGGTCTTGTGACAAGGAATGCACATGTGAAATATGAAACCCCTATCACATATCAATCGAAAGCTATGGCCAATGTTAAAGTAAAAAAAAAAAAAAAGGATTTTTAGCGCATTTTTAGACACTAAAGGGCCATAACTCCGACATAAATAATAGGACCAACGTCTAAATGGTGTTAGGCACCCCGGCACTTCAAAAGGAATGCATGTGCAAAGAAATGTGGAAGAAGTTTGCATCACAAGCTGTTAGCGCATATTTTAGAAAATAAAGGGCCGTAACTCCGACGTAAATGATAGGACCAATGTGAAAATTGTGATAGGCACCCTGCACCTCACAACGAATGCATGTGCAAAGTTTCAGCTCAATCTGTGAAGAAATGTGGAAGAAGTTTGCATAACAAGGTTTTTTAGCGCATTGCATTTTTTAGAAAATAAAGGGCCTTAACTCCGACTTAAATGATAGGACCAATGTGAAAATTGTGTTAGGCACCCCTGCTTCTAACAAAGAATGCATGTGCAAAGTTTCAGCTCTATCGGTGAAGAAATGTGGCAGAAGTTCGCATCACAAGGTTTTAGCGCATTTTTTTTTTTTGCAAATTAGGGGCCATAAATCACATGTAAATGAGAACACCAACGTGAAAATTGTGTTAGGCTTCCCGGAAGCTTTTAGCGCATATTTTAGAAAATAAAGGGCCGTAACTCCGACGTAAATGATAGGACCAATGTGAAAATTGTGTTAGGCACCCCTGAACCTCACAAGGAATGCATATGCAAAGTTTCATCTCAATCGGTGCAGAAATGTGGAAGAAGCTCGCATCACACGACTTTTTAACCCATTTTTTAGAAAAAGGGCCATAACTCCGATGTCAATGTGGGGACCAACATGAAAATTGTGTTAGGCATCCCTCCAGGTCACCAGGAATGCATGTGCAAAGTTTCAGCTCAATCGGTGAAGAAATGCATCACCAAAAAGTGCGCACTTCTTTTGATGCATATTCTTCGTGACTTAGCTTTAAAGCCATGTAAGTCAGTTTTTCTTGATGTGATGGAAAGAAGACTTGCAGTAATTGCATTTGCAGAAACGCAACAAAGAATCTACTTCATCTGGAATATTTTATGTATAAACATATTGTACTGCATCATAAATCAAGCAATAGGGTCGGGCCACAAGTTCTGCGAACATTAGTTACGGCCCTCCCCTACGAAACAGTATTACAGTAATATACATGCACATCATAGTGGCAAATACAGAGACATTTGGAATACTTCATAATGAGTGATATAACAAATAAGCATATATCACATTTTCCAAAGATGATGAGAAAAAAAATGATGAGAAAAAAAAAATGTATAAGATATGTGATAATGAATAATTAATTAAAAGAAAAACAGTGTGATAAAATAATGAACTGAAAATGGAATGAAATGTCATGCTGGCCTAAGTGAGCAGCAGCCTAGTTGGCGAAAGTTTAGTATCCTTAATAAATGTTTGTACGGCTGTAAAGATGAGAGTATTATCTTCTATCGACAGACTAACATCACCAAATAAAAGAATATTAATATTCCTTTGATGCAAAGCTCTGGTTGATTGGAAAAGTATTACTCTTTCGTTAGTGTAATGTGAACAACGAAAACAATATCGATCAGCATCTTCAACTTCGTCAGAGCAACTACACGTGAAACTAGGTGTTAAGTGATTTATATATAAGTCAAGACGTAAATTACTACAATTATTTCTAATTCTTACGTGTAAAGCAGACACATATCTGTTACCAATTCTATAGTGTAATGGGACTTTCGAGTTATTTTGATGACTTTTCAATTGATAATTAAAACTTAAATGAGACGGTAAATTATGTAATTCTATGTCAAGAGAATTCCATGCTAAAATTGAGGATGGAATACAAGATTTGCGAGATATTTCAGTCCTGCAGAAAAGAGCGGTAATATCTGCTTCTTTCGGAGATTGTAAGCATTTGCTTTTCCCACTAAAGTAGGAACAGATCGGATATATATGCAGGAACGACCCCGTTTATTACTTTATACATGAATACAAGTTTTTGCTTTCTTCGACGTTCCAAAAGTGACACCCAGCCACATTCTCTGTCCAGATTGCCCAGAGAAACTGATCTGGTTAAGCCTGTAACTATGCGGGCAGCTTCATTCTGAAGTGTTTGAAGCGAGTTAATATTCTCTACAGTACAGCCATCCCATACAACACATGAATATTCGATAATAGGCAACAAGTACGATAAATAAATTTGGTTTAATGCAACACGACTAAATGTATATATCATTTTCGTTATTATGCCAATAACTTTTGATGCACTGTTTTAATATTCTCAATATGGGAATGCCATTTACCGTTACTACTGAAGAAATGTTAATTTTTTTTAACAAATTTTACGGGAGTTCCATCAAATATTATATTGGGAAGTGATTCAATAGGTTTTTAAGTGAAAGTCATTGCTTCTGTTTTATATGGGTTAAGTTTTATCAACAACTGAGATGCCCAATTTACTAGCATTCGCAAATCACGGTTAATGATACCCGCAATGCCATTAAGAGTAGCTGCAGCGCAGAATAGGGAGCTATCGTCGACAAATAACCTAGTAAGGCTAAGCATAGAATCAGATATATCATTGATGTAGACTAAAATAAAAGGGTCCTAGAACAGACCATTGAGGAATGCCGGCATTTACACTCCTTAAGGTTGAAGAACTGTTTCTTATTACGACTTTTTGCTTCCTACCACTGAGGTAGTCAGTAATCCACTCCAATAATTCACCGTCTATGCCATTTTGTTTTAATTTAAAAACAAGACCCTTATTCCACACTCTGTCGAAACTTTTAGAAATGTCTAAGAAAACCATACAAGAAAATTGGTTATTATCAAAAGTTTGGCAGATGTGATGATAGATGTCTATAAGTTGAAAGGTTGTTGAATGGTTGGGTAAAAAACCAGATTGGTATTTATAAAGTAAATCATTTTCATTTAAAAAGTTATAGATGTGTTTAAAAGCTATTATTGCTGGTAGTTTGCCAACATTGCTTAAGAGAGAAACAGGTCGAAATGTCGAAGGATCATAATTATCTCCCTTTTTGGGTAAATGTATAACATTTGAATATTTATAGATCTCTGCAAACTTGCCTGCTCTGAAATATCTACTAAAGCGTGTAACTAGAGGCACAGATACTTCTTTTGCTATAGAATTCAGCACTTTGCTACTAATACCATCTGGCCCTGGAGCCTTGTTCGAATTTAAAAGTTCAATCAAAGATTCGACCTCTTGTGGTGCAATGCTTGATAACCGAATCTGGCATTTATATTAAAAATTCGACGTTTTCATCATTGACTGTGGTGATAGATGTAAAATATTCGTTTAATAGTTCTGCTTTATCTTCTGATGAAAAACAAAAGTCATTATACCCAGTAACTGGGAATGAATTTAGAGGTGGAATTGAAGCTGGAATTGTTTTTAACAAAGTGGCGTTCCACTTTCCAAAATTGTTTTTTATCATTAGAGTGTGTGTGTGAATTCGGGTTAAACGTCGCTTTCAACAATTTTTCAGTCATATCACGACGGTGTCTGGTTGCGACAGGGAGCTCAATGCTCACTTTTATAGTGCTGCCTCACTGAAGTATCATGTCCCAGACACATTACATGATACCACACCCAGTCACATTATCCTGACACTGGTCGACCAGTCCTAGCTCTACCCCGTACATCTGAGTGCCAAGCGAGGAGTAGCTAGTACCATTTTTAACGACTTTGGTATGTCGCGGCCCGGGATCGAACCCGTGACCTCCCGTTCCCCGGAGCGGACACTCTACCAACTGAGCTATCGGGGCCGGTTTATCATTAGAGTGAAAATCAGAAATGGAAAATTCTTAATTGTTGGAATATAAGACAAAAGTTTCATTGCACTAGGACTCTCTCTCTCTGTGTGTGTGTGTGTGTGTGTGTGTGTGTGTGTGTGTGTGTGGTGTGTGTGTGTGTGTGTGTGTGTGTGTGTGTGTGTGTGTGTGTGTGTGTGTGTGTGTGTGTGTGTGTGTGAATTCGGGTTTAACGTTGCTTTCAACAATTATTCAGTCATATCACGACGTTGTCTGGTTGCGAAAGGGAGCTCAATGCTCATTTTTATACTGCTGCCTCACTGTCCCAGACACATTACATGATACCACACCCAGTCACATTATCCTGACACTGGGTCGACCAGTCCTAGCTCTACCCCGTAAATCTGAGTGCCAAGCGAGGAGCAGCTAGTACCGTTTTTTAACGACTTTGGTATGTCGCGGCCCGGAATCGAACCCGTGACCTCCCGTTCCCCGGAGCGGACACTCTACCAACTGAGCTATCGGGGCCGGTACTAGGACTATGTATCAAACCAAAGCAAAACTTAGAAAATGTCTTTCCGAAACAGCCCGCTGCAATATCCCGATAAGTTTTCTCATCCGTTATACGATCTAATTTATTGTATTCATGTCAAAATGATTCAAACAGATATATTCAGATTTTTCTCATGCCATTAAGGCATTTATGAACATTTCTTTTGGCGGTTTTGTCTTCAAAATTGCATCAAAAAATGCCTTTTTTTTACTTTAAATATGGGGTGTAGTTGTGAAAATAGCCAAAAAAATGAGTATTGGCGCTATTTAGGCATAGTTCTGTGCATTTTAGTATAGAATTGTTCCAAAAACATTTGAGAAGAAACACTGATGGAATAAGTTCTAGAAAGGATTATCCTTTGGAAGCAATGAATACACCACAGAACCGGAAAATATGGAGTGTACATGTTTTCTGGGCCAGACTAGCAAGTTGTGGCCCTTTAGGCCTTATCAGTGACCCGCAAGTATTTTCGTAATTCCACAATGGAATCAATGATCCAAAAGGACAATAAAATATAAACTACACTATGATGTAGGGCAGGGAGACTTTTTACGGCCGCCACACATTCCCAGATAACAGCTGTAGTGACGTCAATAAGTTCTAGAAAGGGTTATCCTTTTGAAGCAAGGAATACACAACAGAACCGGAAAATATGGACTGTACATGTTTTTTGGGCCAGACAAGCTAGTTTCGGCCATTTAGGCCTCAGCAGTGACCGTCAAGTATCTTCAAAATTCCACAAAGCCAGTGTCTAGGTTCAATTCCAGAAAGAGGTAAACTTTGCACTTTTCAAAAAGATTTGGTTTGCTCAGCTTGTCTTGGGAAGGAGCATATCAACATGCGGATTTTTTTCTTCTTTTGTATGTGTAGTTTTTGTGGGCGCAGGTAAGTCGCCTTAAGAAATATTTAGTGGTAAGCTCCCAATAGCAAAGATAGAAACGCCAGCATCACTGTCCTGTTTTCAGTCATTACATACTATTTCCACACATTTGTAGTTCTATCCATTTCTGTTTCATAAAATCTATCTTCATGGCATGTATTTTGCCCTGGATAATGTAAAGCTGTGATGGTAGTGCTAATTTAGGTCTAACTGTGTGTTTTTGACGTGTTTTTGCCTCTGATCTTTGTTCTTGGGAGGGGTGTACTTTAAAGGCATGTTAATCAGTTTTTATTGATGTATTTGGAATGAGGACTGAATTGAAAAATTCTCTCTCCGAAACAGCCCGTTTAAATATCTTGATGTGTTTGGAGAGGAGACTTGCAGTAATTGCATTTGCAGAAACACAAGAAAGAATCTACTTCATCTGGAATATAAGAGTAAGGTTTCATGGCACTAGGACTATGTCTCAAACCAAAGCAAAACTTAAAAATCGTCTCTCCGAAACAGCCCGCTGCAATATCCCGATAAGTTTTCTCATCCGTTAATATGTTCTAATTTATTGTATTCATGTCAAAAGGATTCGAACAGATGTAGTCAGATATTTTTCATGGCGTTAAGGCATTTATAAACAATATCTTGGCAGTGTTGTCTTCAAAATATCCTCAAAAATTTAATTTTCTTTTAAATAGGGGGTGTAGGTGTGAAAATAGCCATAAAAATTTTGTATGTGTACTTTTTGTGGGTGCAGATAAGTCGCCTATGGAAATATTTAGTGGTAAGCTCCAAATAGCAAAGGTTTTGTTTGTTTGATTTGAGGTTTAACGTCCCCGTCAACACTGTAAAGGTCATTTTGGAGACGTTGCTTCCAATTTTACCCGACATTGAGATGAAATGACATCTCAAGCCCTGTCGCCCAATGAAACCAAACGGGTTTATTAGCATGGACGGTCCGCCGCGCACCGCGGTTCCTGGACAGGCTTAGGTCCTCTAAGCGGTTTACCAGTACTAGTGTGCGGGCCGGATTCAGCTCTGCGTGGAAGCATCATGCAGCCCATATATTAGTTCAAGCCCCTATGGGCGGGGGCCGCCCAATAGCAAAGGTAGAAATGTCAGCAGCATTGTCTTGTTTTCAGTCATTACATACTATTTCCACATATTTTTAGTTCTATCCAAATCTGTTTCATAAAATGTATCTCCATGGCATGTATTTTGCCATGGATAATGTAAAAATTTGATGTTAGTCATAATTTAGGTATAACTGGGTGTATTTAATAACTTTTTGCCTCTGATCTGGGTAGGGGGTGTATTTTAAAGGCATGTAAATCAGATTTTATTGGTGTGTTTAGAAAGAAGACGTGTAGTAATTGTTAATGCAGAAACACAGGAAAGAATTTACTTCATCTGGAATATAAGAGTAAGGTTTATTGGCACTAGGACTATGTCTCAAACCAAAGCAAAACTTAAACAGCCTACTGCAATATCCCGATACGTTTCTCATCCGCCATATGTTCTAATTTGTTGTATTCATGTCGTGAACAGATATATTCAGCTAATTATCGTGGTATTAAGGCATTTATAAACATTTTCTTGGCATTTATTTCTTCAAAATATCCTCAAAAATGTCATTTTCTTACATTAGGAGGAGGACTATGTTTCAAAACCAAAGCAAATCTTAAAAATTGTCTCTCCGAAACAGCCCGCTGCAATATCCCGATAAGTATTCTCATTCGTTATATGTTCAAATTTATTGTATTCATGTCAGAAGGATGTGAACAGATATATTCAGCTATTTCTCATGGCATTAACTGGCTCCTGTTTCAACAGGGAATTTAATCCCCATTCACTACAGAAGGAAGGTGACCTGTATATTTTATTCCCTACAGACAAGGGAGGCCGAAAACGCTTGTTTAAACGAAAGGTTGGTTTGAAAAGCAGGAGATCATTTGCAAAATATGAGATCCACGATTGTGATAAAAATTAGTATTGAGGTGGTTCGGTTCCAAAAGAACAAGATTTTATAAACTACTAATGAAATAAACTGTTAGATGAGAACGTACATTTCAAAACTAAGTGTTAAGTGTCCGATTCTGTGAACTCTGGAGTCACATAAAATGAAAAGTTACTAATCTAATAACGTATATAAAATGAATCTTTCATTCTTTGATGTGCAGAGTGATGGAGAATGAAAAGGTGACACACACACAGTAAAAATACATATTTTAACACAAATGAGGTTATCTTCCGTCCAGCGTGCGGCCCACCAGCGCAGGATGATACACATAGTTGAATCTGGAAGCGATAAGTTCGCAAACTTAAAAGATTCTTTGTGACTGAACTTTTATTATGCATGAGTAAATTATCAGATATGACCTAAATTTTTATTTGGTAATTCTTTTGGTACGACATAAAGAAAATAAGGATTCGGTATTGGTAGCATTGCACTAGATACTTGGGGGTGCCGGGTTTTATCACTTTCGGACTGAGCTTTTAGTTGCGTTCTAAATACCAGACCTGCTTCCACTGGATATATATCCTATGTTTTATTTCAATGTGAGAAAATGACAGATGGAAGGGACTAAAATGATGCATATTTATAAATATATCTGCAAGATCAACGAAATTGTTGCTGATTTTATATGGTCACCCCTCCTTTAAAAATGTTGGTTTGTATTTCCTCCGTTCGAGTCGGTAAACAATTATGGTTGACGGTAATTTGAAAAGGAGCAGATCAACATGTGGATTTTTTCTCATTACCTTGTTGGGCTAGGATGGTTCTTTTAGCAAGCAAGGTTTGAAAAGTTTTGTATGTGTAGTTTTTGAGGGCGTAGGTAAGTCGCTTATGGAAATATTTAGTATTAAGCTCCAAATAGCAAAGGTAGAAATGTCAACAGCACTGTCCTGTTTTCAGTCATTAAATACTAGTTCCACACATTTGTAGTTCTATCCAATTCTGTTTCATAAAATGTATCTTCATGGCATGTATTTTGCCATGGATAATGTAAAATTGTGATGATATTGCTAATTTAGGTATACTTGGGTGTATGTGATGGGATTTTGCCTCGGATCTATGTTCTTGTGAGGGAGGGGGGGTGTACTTTAAAGATATGTAAATGGATTTTATTGATATGTTTAGAAAGAAGACTTGCAGTAATTGTATTTGTAGAAACACAAGGAAGAATCAACTTCATCTAAAATATAAGAGTAAGGTTGCATGGCACAAGGACTATGTCTCAAACCAATGCAAATCTAAAAATTGTCTAAACAGCCCGCTGCAATATCCCGATAAGTGTTCTCATCCGTTATAAGATCTATTTTATTGTATTCACCATGTCTCTCCAGAATAGCCCGCTGCAATATCCGGATAAGTTTTCTGATCCGTTATATGATCTAATTTTTTGTATTCATCATGTCAGAGGGATGTGAACAGATATATTCAGCTATTTCCAAATTTCCCATAGCATTAAGGCATTTATAAATGTTTTCTTGGCAGTTCTGTTTTCAAAATATCCTCAAAAATGTCATTTTTTTTAAACAGGGGGTTTAGGTGTAAAAATAGCCATAAAAATGAGTACTGGTGCTATTTAGGCATACTTCTGTGCATTTTAGGGAAGAATTGTTCTAAAGACATGGAAGAATAAACACTGGTGCAAGCCGGTGTTTGGGTTCAATTCTAGAAAGAGGTAAACTTTGCACTTTTCAAAAACATATGGTTTGTTCGGCTTTCATAGTTGAATCTGAAAGCGATTACTTTTTCGCGAACTTGAAAGATTCTTTGTGACTGAACTTTTATGAGTTAATTATAAGATATGACCTAGATTTCTATTTGGCAATTCTTTTGATGCATCATAAAGAAAATACGGTTCGGTATTGGCAATATTGCACTAGATACTGGGTGGTGCCGGTTTTGTCACTTTTCGACCGAGCTTTTAGTTGCGTTCTAAATACCAGACTTGCTTCCATTGGATGTATATCCCATGTTTTATTCCATTGTGAGAAAAGGACATGTATAAGGGTCTAAGATGATGTATGTTTTATAAATATATCTGCAAGCTCAAAGAATATTTTGCTGATTTTATATGGTCACCACTTGTTTAAAAATGTTCTGTATTTACTCCGTTCTAGTAGGTAAATAAACATGTTTGACTGTAACTTGAAAAGAAGCAAATCAACATGTGGAGTTTTTATCTTTAACTTGTTGAGCTATAATGGTTCTATAAACAAGCAAGGTTTGAACAGTTTGGCATGTGCAGTTTTGTGGGCGCATGTAAGTCACTTTTGGAAATATTTAGTGTTAAGCTTCCAATAGCAAAGGTAGAAATGTCAGCAGCACTTTCCTGTTTTCAGTCATTACATACTATTTCCACACATTTGTAGTTCTTTTCCAATTCTGTTTCATAAAATGTATCATCATGGCATGCATTTTACCACGGATAATGTAAAAATGTGATGGTAGTGTAAATTTAGGTCTCACTGGGTGTATTTGATGAGTTTTAGTCTCTGATCTATGTTTTTGGGATGGGGTGTACCTTAAAGCCATGTTAAAGCTTTTATGGAAGTGTTTAGAAAGAAGACTTGCAGTAATTGCATTTGCAGAAACCCAAGAAACACAAGAAAGAATCTACATGTACTTCATCTGGAATGTAAGCGTAAGGTTTCATGAGTCTAGGACTATGTCGTAAACCAAAGCAAAACTTAAAAATTGTCTCTCCGAAACAGCCCGCTGCAATATCCCGATGAGTTATTTCATCCGTTATAAGTTCTTATTTATTGTATTCATGTCAACATAATGTGAGCAGATATATTCAGCTATTTCTCATGGCATTAAGTGGCTGCTGTTTCAACAGGAAATTTAATCCCCTTTCACTACAGAAGGAAAGTGACCTGTATATTTTATTCCCTACAGACGAGGGAGGCCGAAAACGTTTTTTTAAATAAAAGGTTGGTTTGGAAAACAGGAGATCCTTTGCAAAATATGAGACCCACCATTGTGATAAAAAATAGTATTGAGGTGATTCGTTTCCGAAAGAACAAGATTTTATAAACTACTAAAGAAATAAACTGTTAGATGAGAACGTACACTTTAAAACTAAGTAATAAGTGTCAAATTCTGTAACCTCTGGAGTCACATGAAATGACAAGTTACAAATCAAATAACGTATATAAAATGCATCTTTCATTATTTGATGTGCAGAGTGATGGAGCATAAAAAAGTGACACATACACAGTACAAATATATATGTTAGACACAGAAGAAGTTATCTTTCGTCCAGTGTGCGGCCCACCAGCGCAGGATGATACGCGAACAAATGTAGATAGATAGATCTCGCGTACTAAATTTTGTAATGAAAAAGAAATTGAATTTTGTATGATGCATCTGAACAAATTTATTCACAAAATAAAACCGGTTGAACGGACGATTGTTCTGTATGTTGGAGGCTTTTACCCAACTGCCAAAGAAAATAGCCATAAAATGAGTATTGGTGCTATTTAGGTATAATTCTGTGCATTGTAGGATAAAATTGTTCCAAAGACATTGGAGAGGAAATACTGATGCAAGCCGGTGTCTGGGCTCCATTCCAGAAAGAGGTAAGTTTTGACCTTTTCGAAAACGTATGGTTTGCACGGCATTCATAGTTGAATCTGAAACCTTTTCGCAAACTTAAAAGATTCTTTGTGACTAAACTTTTATTATGCATGGGTTAATTATCAGGTATTACCTAAATTTACATTTGGCAATTCTTTTGATACGTCATAAAGAAAATAAGGGTTCGGTATTGGTAGCATTGCACTAGATACTGGGAGGTGTCGGGTTTTATCACTTTCGGACCGAGCTTTTAGTTGCGTTCTAAATACCAGACCTGCTTCCATTGGAAATATATCACATGTTTTATTTCAATATGAGAAAATGACAGACGTAAGGGACCAAAATGATGCATGTTTTATAAATATATCTGCAAGCCCATAGAAATTGTTGCTGATTTTATATGATCACCCCGCCTTTAAAAATGTTGGTTTGTATTTACTCCGTTCAAGTCTGTAAACAAATATAGTTGACTGTAACGGGAAAACGAGCAGTTCAACATGTGGATTTTTTTCTCATTATCTTCTTGGGCTAGGATGGTTCTATAAACAAGCAAGATTTGAAAAGTTTTGTTCGTGTAGATTTTGAGGGCGCAGGTAAGTCGCCTATGGAAATATTTAGTGTTCAGCCCCCAATACCATAAGTAGAATGTCAACAGCACTGTCCAGTTTTCAGTCATTAAATACTATTTCATCACATTTGTAGTTCAAATAAATTTTGTTTCATAAAATGTATCTTCATGGCATGTATTTTGCCATGGACAATTTGAAAATGTGTTGGTAGTGCGAATTTAGGTCTGTCTGGGTGTATTCTATGAGTTTTGCCTCTGACCAATGTTCTTGGGAGGGGGTGAACTTCAAAACCATTTAAATCATTTTTATTGATATGTTAAGAAAGGAGACTTGCAATAATTATATTTGCAGAAACACAAGAAAGAATCTACTTCATCTGGAATATAAGAGTAAGGTTTCATGGCACTATGTCAAAGACCAAATGAAATCTTAAAATTTGTCTCTCCGAAACATCCCGCTGCAATATCCCGATAAGTTTTCTCATCCGTTATATGTTCTAACTTATTGTATTCATGTCAGAAGGATATGAACAGATATATTTAGCTATTTCTCATAGCATTAAGTGACTCCTGTTTGAACAGGGAATTTCATCCCCATTCGCTACAGAAGGAAGGTGACGTGTATATTTATTCCCTTCAGACAAGGGAGGTCGAATACGTTTGTTTAAATGAAATGTTGGTTTGGAAAACAGGAGATCACTTGCAAAATATGAGCTCCACGATTGTGATTAAACAATTAGTAACTAGGTGATTCGTTTCCGAAAGACCAAGATTTTATAAACGACTAAACACATTAACTGTTAGATGAAAACGTACACTTCAAAACTTAGTGATAAGTGTCCAATTCTGTAAACTCTGGAGTCACATGAAATGACAAGTTACTAATCTAATAACGTATATAAAATGCATCTTTCATTCTTTGATGTGCAGAGTGATGGAGCATGTAAAAGTGACACATACACAGTACAGACACAAATGGTAGACACAGATGAAGTTATCTTCCGTCCAGGGGGCGGCCCACCAGCGCAGGATGATACAAGTACAAATGTAGCATGGTAGAAACATGAGATAGGAAAGGTTTAAAAGGATAGATCTCGCGTAATGAATTTTGTAATGAAAAATAATGTAATTTTGAAAGATACATTTGAACAAATTTATTTCCAAAATAATACCAGATGAACGGACGATTGGTCTGTATGTTGGAGACTTTTACCCAACTGCCACAGAAAATACACATAAAAATGAGTATTGGTGCTATTTAGGCATATATCTGTGCATTTTAGGATAGAATTGTTCCAAGACATTGGAGAGGAAATACTGATGCAAGCCAGTGTCTGGATTCCATTCCAGAAAGAGGTAAACTTTGCATTTTCAAAAACATACGGTTCGCTCAGCATTCATATTTGAATCTTTTAGCGATAACTTTTTCGCAAACTTAAAATATTCTTTGTGACTGAACTTTTATTATGCATAAGTAAATTATCAGATATGACCTAATTTCTATTTGGCAATTCTTTTCATACGTTATAAAGAAAATTAGGTTTCGGTTTTGGTAGCATTCGATACTGGGAGGTGCCGGGTTTTATCACTTTAGGGCCGAGCTTTTAGTTACGTTCTAAATACCAGACCTGCTTCTATTGAATATATATCCCGTGTTTTATTTCATTGTGAGAAATTGACAGGTGTACAGCACTAAAATGATACATGTTTTATAAATATATCCGCAAGCTCAAAGAAATTGTTGCCGATTTAATATGGTCACCCCTCCTTTAAAAATGTTGCTTTGTATTTACTCCGTTCTAGTCGGTAAACAAACATGGTTCAACTTGACTGTAACTTGAAAAGGAGCAGTCAGCATGTGGATTTTTTCTCATTAACTTGTTGGGCTAGGATGGTTCTATAAACAAGCAAGGTTTGAAAAGTTTTGTATGTGTAGTTTTTGTGGGCGCAGGTAAGTCGCCTACGGAAATATTTAGTGTTAAGCTCCCAGTAGCAAAGATAGAAATGTTAGCAGCACTGTCCTTTTTTCAGTCGTTACATACTATGACTCTAGGAAAATGTCTCAGACCAAAGCAAAACTTAAAATTTTCTCTCCGAAACAGCCCGCTGCAATATCCCGATATGTTTTCTCATCCGTTATGTTTTGATTATTGTATTCATGTCAAAACGTTGTTAACAGATATATCCAGCTATTACTCATGGCCTTATGTGGCTCCTGTTTCAACAGGGAATTTCATCCCGATTCACTACAGCAGGAAAGTGACCTCTATATTTATTCCCTACAGACACGGGAGGCCGAAAATGTTTGTTTAAATAAAAGGTTGGTTTAAAAAAAATGAGATCCTTTGCAAAATATGAGTTCCACGATCGTGATACAAAATAGTATTGAGGTGATTCTTTTCCGAAAGAACAAAATTTTATAAACTGCTAACGAAATAAACTGTTAGATGATAACGTACACTTCAATACTAAGTGAAAAGTGTCCAATTCTGTAACCTCTGGAGGCACATGAAATGACAAGTTACTAGTCTAATAACGTATATATAATGCATCTTTCATTCTTTGATGTGCAGAGTGACGGCGTATGAAAAAGTGACACATACACACTACAAACACATATGTTAGATACAGATGAGGTTATCTTCCGTCCAGTGTGCGGCCCATCAGCACAGGATGATACACGTACAAATGTAGCATGGTAGTAAGTTGGGATAGGAAATGTTTAAAAGGATACATCTCGCGTAATGAATTTTGTAAAAAGAAAGAAATGTAATTTTGTAAAATGCATTTGAACAAATGTATTCACAAAATAATACCGGGTGAACAGATGATTGTTCTGTATGTTGGAGGCTTTTACACAACTGCAACAGAAAATAGCCTTAAAATGAATATTGGTGCTATTTAGTCATAAGTCTGTGCATTTTAGGATAGAATTGTTCCAAATGCATTGGAGAGGAAATACTGATGCAAGCCGGTGTCTGGGTTCCATTCATGAAATAGGTTATCTTTGCACTTCTCAAAAACATACGATTTGCTCGGCTTTCATAGTTGAATCTGGAAGCGAAAACTTTTTCGCAAACTTAAAATATTCTTTGTGACTGAACTTTTATTATGCATGAGTAAATGATCATATATGACCTAAATTTCTATTTGGCAATATTTGTGTGACTTAAAAAGGAGTAGATCAACATGTGGATTTTTTCTCATTACATTGTTTGGCTAGGATGGTTCTATACTATAAGCAAGGTTTGAAAACTTTTGTATGTGTAGTTTTTTGTGGGCGCAGGTAGGTCACCTATTGAAAAATTTAGTGTTAAGCTCCCAGTAACAAAGATCGAAATGTCAGCAGCACTTCCTTTTTTCAGTCATTACATACTATTTCCACACATTTATAGTTCTATCCAATTCTGTTTTATGAAATGTATCTTCGTGGCATGCATTTGCAATGGATAATGTAAAAATGTGATGGTAGTGCGAATTTAGTTCTAACTGGGTGTATTTGATGAGTTTTTGCCTCTGATCTATGTTCTTGGGAGGGGGGTGTATCTTAAAGCCATGTAAATTAATTTTTATTCTACATCTACATCTCTACGTTGGTCCGTAAATCTTGACTATTACTCAACGGATATGACTTCATTATGGTTAGCGCTAGAAAGATGAAAAGCAAGAGAATATAGTCCGCAAAAAGTAGTATTTAGTCTTAAATTAGTGTAAAATTAACAAGAAAATAGGACTAAAAACAATATAATATATAAGCACAGAGGTACAACATAAATAAGAGAGAAGGGAAAAAGTTATCCCAGCCACTTTTGGCTCAACAAGTAAAGACCTCTCTGCCTTCCGTGGCAGTACCAGGGCCCATACGTCCCCGATCGAGCATGGATGATAATTTTAGACCGAGCATTTAGTTGCGTTCTTAATACCAGACTTGTTTCCACTGGATATGTATACCATGTTTTATTTCAATGTGAGAAAATGACAGGTGAAAGGGACTAATATAATGCATGTTTTATAAATATATCTGCAAGCTCAAAGAAAATATTCCTGGTTTTATATGGTCACCCCTCCTTGCAAAATGTTGTTTTTATTTACTTCTGGTCGGTAACAAACATGGTTGACTTTAACTTGAAAAGGAACAGATCAATATATATATTTTTTCTCATTAACTTGTTGGGCTAGGAAGGTTCTATAAAAATGCAAGGATTGAAAAGTTTTGTATGTGTAGTTTTGTGGGCGCAGGTAAGTCGCCTATGGAAATATTTAGTGTTAAGCTCCCAGTAACGAAGATAGAAATGTCAGCAGCACTGTCCTTTTTTCAGTCATTCCATACTATTTCCACACATTTGTAGTTCTATCCAATTCTGTTTTATAAAATGTATCTTCATGGCATGCACTTTGCAATGGATAATGTAGAAATATGATGGTAGTGAGAGTTTAGGTCTAACTGGGTGTATTTGATAAGTTTTTGCCTTTGATCTATGTTCTTGGGAGGGGTTGTACCTTAAAGCCATGTAAATTATTTTTATTGATGTGTTTAGAAAGAAGACGTGCATTAAATGCATTTGCAGAAACAAAAGAAATACAAGAAAGAATCTACTTCATCTGGAATATAAGAGTAAGGTTTCATGGCTCTAGGACAATGTCTCAAACCAAAGCAAAACTTCAGATTTGTCTCTCCGAAACAGCCCGCTGCAATATCCCGATAAGTTTTCTCATCCGTAATAAGTTTTAATTATTGTATTCATGTCAAAAGGCTGTTCTCATGGCATTAAGTGGCTCCTGTTTCAACAGGGGATTTTATCCCCATTCACTATTTCAGGAAAGTGACCTGTATATTCCCTACAGACACGGGAGGCCGAAAACGTTTGTTTAAATAAAAGGCTGGTGTGGAAAACAGGAGATCCTTTGCAAAATATGAGAACCACGATCGTGATAAAAAATAGTGTTGAGTTGGTTCGTTTCCGACAGAACAATATTGTATAAACTACTAAAGAAATAAACTGTTAGACGATAACGTACACTTCAAAAAGTGATAAGCGGTCAATTCTGTAAACCCTGGAGTCACATGAAATGACAAGTTACTAGTCTAATAACGTATATATAATGCATGTTTCATTCTATGATGTGCAGAGTGATGGAGCATGAAAACGTGACACTTACACGATACATGGTTCTGTATATTGGAGGCATTTACCCAACTGCCACAGAAAATAGCCATAAAATGAGTATTGCTGCTATTTAAGAATAATGCTGTGCATTTTAGAATAAAATTGTTCAAAATGCATTGGAGAGGAAATACTGATGGAAGCCTGTTTCTGGGTTCCATTCAGGAAAGAGGTAAACTTTGCACTTTTCAAAAACATATGGTTTGCTCGGCTTTCATAGTTGAATCTGGAAGCGAAAACTTTGTCGCAAACTTAAAATATTCTTTGTGACTGAACTTTTATTATGCATGAGTAAATTATCATATATGACCTAACTTTCTATTTGGCAATATTTTTGTTACGCCATAAAGAAAAAAAAGGGTTCGGTATTGGAAGCATTGCACTTGACACTGGGAGATGGCTCTAGGACAATGTCTCAAACCAAAGCAAAACTTCAGATTTGTCTCTCCGAAACAGCCCGCTGCAATATCCCGATAAGTTTTCTCATCCGTAATAAGTTTTAATTATTGTATTCATGTCAAAAGGCTGTTCTCATGGCATTAAGTGGCTCCTGTTGCAACAGGGAATTTTATCCCCATTCACTATTTCAGGAAAGTGACCTGTATATTCCCTACAGACACGGGAGGCCGAAAACGTTTGTTTAAATAAAAGGCTGGTGTGGAAAACAGGAGATCCTTTGCAAAATATGAGAACCACGATCGTGATAAAAAATAGTGTTGAGTTGGTTCGTTTCCGACAGAACAATATTGTATAAACTACTAAAGAAATAAACTGTTAGACGATAACGTACACTTCAAAAAGTGATAAGCGGCCAATTCTGTAAACCCTGGAGTCACATGAAATGACAAGTTACTAGTCTAATAACGTATATATAATGCATGTTTCATTCTATGATGTGCAGAGTGATGGAGCATGAAAACGTGACACTTACTCGATACATGGTTCTGTATATTGGAGGCATTTACCCAACTGCCACAGAAAATAGCCATAAAATGAGTATTGCTGCTATTTAAGAATAATGCTGTGCATTTTAGAATAAAATTGTTCAAAATGCATTGGAGAGGAAATACTGATGGAAGCCTGTTTCTGGGTTCCATTCAGGAAAGAGGTTAACTTTGCACTTTTCAAAAACATATGGTTTGCTCGGCTTTCATAGTTGAATCTGGAAGCGAAAACTTTGTCGCAAACTTAAAATATTCTTTGTGACTGAACTTTTATTATGCATGAGTAAATTATCATATATGACCTAACTTTCTATTTGGCAATATTTTTGTTACGCCATAAAGAAAAAAAAGGGTTCGGTATTGGTAGCATTGCACTTGACACTGGGAGATGCCGAAATTTATCACTTCTTGACCGAGCGTTTAGTTGCGTTTACCAGGGTTGCTTCCACTGAATATATACCCCATGTTTAATTTCAATAATTCAAAAAGCGATAAGTGGTCAATTCTGTAAACTCTGGAGTCTCATGTAATTACAAGTTACTAGTCTAATAACGTATATATAATGCATCTTTCATTCTTTGATGTACAGAGTGATGGAGCATGAAAACGTGACACATACACGGTACAAATATATATGTTAGACACAGATGAGGATTTCTTACGTTCAGTGTGCGGCCCAAACAGCGCAGGATGATACACGTACAAATGTAGCATAGTAGTAACTTGTGATAGGAAAGGTGTTAAAGGATAGATCTCGAGTAATTTGGTAATAAAAAAGAAATGTAATTTTGTAAAACGCATTTGAACAAATGTATTCACAAAATAATACCGGTTGAAAGGACGATTGTTCTGTATGTTGAAGGCATTTACCCAAATGCCATTGAAAATAGCCATAAAATGAGTATTGCTGCTATTTAAGCATAATTCTGTGCATTTTACAATAAAATTGTTCAAAATGCATTGGAGAGAAAACAGTGATGGAAGCCTGTGTCTGGGTTCAATTCATGAAAGAGGCAAACTTTGCACTTTTCAAAAACATATGGTTTGCTCGGCTTTCATAGTTGAATATGGAAATATTTAGTGTTAAGCTCCCAGTAACGAAGATAGAAATGTCAGCAGCACTGTCCTTTTTTCAGTCACTACATACTATTTCCACACATTTGTAGTTCTATACAATTCTGTTTTATAAAATGTGTCTTCATGGCATGCACTTTGCAATGGACAATGTAGAAATGTGATGGGAGTGCGAGTTAAGGTCTTACTGGGTGTATTTGATAAGTTTTGCCTTTGATCTATGTTCTTGGGAGTGGGGTGTACCTTAAAGCAATATAAATTATTTTTTGTTGATGTGTTTAGAAAGAAGACGTGCAGTAATTGCATTTGCAGAAACACAAGAAATACAAGAAAGAATCTACTTCATCTGGAATATAAGAGTAAGGTTTCATGGCTGTAGGACAATGTCTAAAACCAAAGCAAAACTTCAAATTTGTCTCTCCTAAACAGCCCGCTGCAATATCCCGATAAGTTTTCTCATCCGTAATATGTTGTAATTATTGTATTCATGTCAAAAGGCTGTGAACAGATATATTCAGCTATTTCTCATGGCATTAAGTGGCTCCTGTTTCAACAGGGAATTTCATCCCCATTCACTACAGCAGGAAAGCGACCTTTATATTTATTCCCTACAGACACGGGAGGCCGAAAACGTTTGTTTAAATAAAAGACTGGTTTGGAAGACAGGAGATCCTTTGCAAAATATGAGATCCACGATCGTGATAAAAATAGTATTGAGGTGATTCGTTTCCGAAAGAACAATATTTTATAAACTAATAAATAAACTGTTAGACGATAATGTACACTTCAAAAAGTGATAAGTGGTCAATTCTGTGAACTCCGGAGTCACATGGAATGACAAGTGACAAGTCTAATAACGTATATATAATGCATCTTTCATTCTTTGATGTGCAGAGTGATGGAGCATGAAACCGTGACACATACACGGTACAAATATATATGTTAGACACAGATGAGGTTATCTTACGTTCAGTGTGCGGCCCAACAGCGCAGGATGATACACGTACAAATGTAGCATAGTAGTAACTTGTGATAGGAAAGGTTTTAAAGGATAGATCTCGAGTAATGAATTTTGTAGTAAAAAAGAAATGTAATTTTGTTAAATGCATTTGAACAAATGTATTCACAAAATAATACCGGTTGAAAGGACGATTGTTCTGTATGTTGGAGGCATTTACCCAACTGCCTCAGAAAATAGCCATAAAATGAGTATTGCGGCTATCTAAGCATAATTCTGTGCATTTTAGAATAAAATTGTTCAAAATGCATTAGAGAGATAACAGTGATGGAAGCCTGTGTCTGGTATCCATTCAAGAAAGAGGTAAACTTTGCACTTTTCAAAAACATATGGTTTGCTCGGCTTTCATAGTTTAATCTGGAAGCGAAAACTTTTTCGCAAACTTAAAATATTCTTTGTGACTGAACTTTTATTATGCAAGAGTAAATTATCATATATGACCAAAATTTCTATTTGGCAATATTTTTGTTACGTCAAAAAGAAAAAAATGGGTTCGGTATTGGTAGCATTGCACTTGATACTGGGAGATGCCGCATTTTATTACTTCTGGATCGAGCGTTTAGTTGCGTTTACCAGGCTTGCTTCCACTGAAAACATACCCCATGTCTAATTTCAATAATGAAAATGACAGGTGTAAGGGACTTAAATGATGCATGATATATAAATATATCTGCAAGCTCAACGAAAGTATTGCTGATTTTATATGGTCACCCCTCCTTGAAAAATGTGTTTTTATTTACTTCGTTCTAGTCTGTAAACAAACATGGTTGACTGTAACTTGAAAAGGAGTAGATCAACATGTGGATTTTTTTTCTCATTATCTTGTTTTGGCTAGGATGGTTCTATAATAAAAGCAAGGTTTGAAAACTTTTGTATGTGTAGTTTTTTCGGCGCAGGTAGGCCACCTATTGAAACATTTAGTGTTAAGCTCCCAGTTATCCCAGTATATCTAAGAAAGTTATCCCAGCCACTTTTGGCTCAACAAGTAAAGACCTGTCTGCCTTCCGTGGCGGTACCAGGGCCCATACGTCCCCGACAGAACAGCTCCCCCTTGCAGAGTTAATAGGTGACTGGGCCCCTTAACTTGCTTAGAATGAGAGGGTGGATAGTTCCATCCTAAATGATGCCAGTGATGGAGCCTCAGCTACGGAAGCTTGTACAGAATTCCACAAAGGTACGGTACGAGGGAAAAAGGTAAACTTAAAAGAATCAGATGATGTTGAAAACTGTCTGAACTTCCTGGAGTGTGTAGCTCTGGTCCTTGCTGTGACTGGGGTCAAGTAATCAGTATCAACAAGGTCCTGAACCATTTTGTACAGTAGGGTGACTGAGTCTTCGATCGTCTGGTTTCCAGGGGTTCCTACTGTAGGTGATCGAGCATGTATGGTAGTTTTGGACCGAGCGTTTAGTTGCGTTCTAAATACCAGACACTTGTTTCCACTGGATATGTATTCCATGTTTTATTTCAATGTGAGAAAATGACAGGTGAACGGGACTAATATAATGCATGTTTTATAAATATATCTGCAAGCTCAAAGAAATTATTCCTGATTTTATTTGATCAGCCCTCCTTGAAAAATGTTGTTTTTATTTACTTCTCGTCGGCAAACAAACATGTTTGAGTGTAACTTGAAAAGGGGCAGATCAATATGCGGATTTTTTTTCTCATTAACTTGCTGGGCTAGGAAGGTTCTATAAAAAGCAAAGTTTTGTATATGTAGTTTTTGTGGGCGCAGGTAAGTCGCCTATGGATATATTTAGTGTTAAGCTCCCAGTAACGAAGATAGAAATGTCAGCAGCACTGTCCTTTTTTCAGTCATTACATACTATTTCCAGACATTTGTAGTTCTATCCAATTCTGTTTTCATGGCATGCACTTTGCAATGGATAACTTTGCAATGGATAATGTAGAAATGTGATGGTAGTGCGAGTTTAGGTCTAACTGGGTGTATTTGATAAGTTTTTGCCTTTGATATATGTTCTTGGGAGGGGGGTGTACCTTAAAGCCATATAAATTATTTTTGTTGATGTGTTTAGAAAGAAGACGTGCAGTAATTGCATTTGCAGAAACACAAGAAATACAAGAAAGAATCTACTTCATCTGGAATATAAGAGTAAGGTTCATGGCTGTAGAACAATGTCTAAAACAAAAGCAAAACTTCAAATTTGTCTCTCCTAAACAGCCCGCTGCAATATCCCGATAAGTTTTCTCATCCATAATATGTTTTAATTATTGTATTCATGTCAAAAGGCTGTGAACAGTTATATTCACCTATTTCTCATGGCATTAAGTGGCTCCTGTTTCAACAGGTAATTTCATCCCCATTCACTACAGCAGGAAAGCGACCTGTATATTTATTCCCTACAGACACGGGAGGCCGAAAACGTTTGTTTAAATAAAAGGCTGGTTTGGAAAACAGGGGATCCTTTGCAAAATATGAGATCCACGATCGTGATGAAAATAGTATTTAGGTGATTCGTTTCCGAAAGAACACTATTTTATAAACTACTAAAGAAATAAACTGTTAGACGATAACGTACACTTCAAAAAGTGATAAGTGGTCAATTCTGTAAACTCTGGAGTCACATGAAATGACAAGTTACTAGTCTAATAACGTATATATAATGCATCTTTCATTCTTTGATGTGCAGAGTGATGGAGCATGAAAACGTGACACATGCACGGTACAAATATATATGTTAGACACAGATGAGGTTACGTCCAGTGTGCGGCCCATCAGCGCAGGATGATACACGAACAAATGTAGCATAGTAGTAACTTGTGATAGGAAAGGTTTTAAAGGATAGATCTCGAGTAATGAATTTTGTAATAAAAAAGAAATGTAATCTTGTAAAATGCATTAGAACAAATGTATTCACAAAATAATACCGGTTGAAAGGACGATTGTTCTGTATGTTGGAATCATTTACCCAACTGCCACAGAAAATAGCCATAAAATGAGTATTGCTGCTATTTAAGCATAATTCGGTGTATTTAAGAATAAAAATGTTCAAAATGCATTAGAGAGGAAACAGTGATGGAAGCCTGTGTCTGGGTTCCATTCATGAAAGAGGTAATCTTTGCACTTTTCAAAAACATATGGTTTGCTCGGCTTTCATAGTTGAATCTGGAAGCGAAAACTTTTTCGCAAACTTAAAATATTCTTTGTGACTGAACTTTTATTATGCATGAGTACATTATCATATATGACCTAAATTTCTATTTGGCAATATTTTTGTTACGTCATAAAGAAAAAAAGGGTTCGGTATTGGTGGCATTGCACTTGATACTTGGAGATGCCGAAATTGATCACTTCTTGACCGAGCGTTTAGTTGCGTTTTCCAGGCTTGCTTCCACTGAATACATACTCCATGTTTAATTTCAATAATGAAAATGACAGGTGTAAGGGACTTAAATGATGCATGCTATATAAATATATCTGCAAGCTCAACGAAAGTATTGCTGATTTTATATGGTCACCCCTCCTTGAAAAATGTTTTTTATTTACTTCGTTCTAGACTGTTAACAAACACGGTTGACTGTAACTTGAAAAGGAGTAGCTCAACATGTGGATTTTTTCTCTCATTATCTTGTTTTGGCTAGGATTGTTCTATAATAAAAGCAAGGTTTGAAAACGTTTGTATGTGTATTTTTTTCGGCGCAGGTAGGTCACCTATTGAAACATTTAGTGTTAAGCTCCCAGATACCCAAGTATATCTAAGAAAGTTATCCCAGCCACTTTTGGCTCAACAAGTAAAGACCTCTCTGCCTTCCGTGGCGGTACCAGGGCCCATACGTCCCCGACAGCACAGCTCCCCCTTGCAGTGTTACTAATTGCGCACCTCTTGTGGCTGATCTGTTCTTGTATTGTTATGAAAGAGACTTCATTTTGTCGCTTTCCATTGATAACCAATCTGAAATTATTGAAGCTTTTAGCTCTACTTCTAGATATTTAGATGATTTATTAAATATTGATAATACCTATTTTGATGGTTTGATCAGTCAGATTTACCCCCTAGAACTTCAGTTAAATAAAGCAAATTCTTCTGATACCGAGGCCCCGTTTTTGGATTTACATCTATCTATTCTAGATGGATTTGTTTCGTGCAAAATTTATGATAAACGCGATGACTTTGATTTTGAGATTGTAAATTTTCCTTTTTTGGATGGTGATGTTCCTCGTGCGCCATCCTATGGCGTTTATATTTCGCAATTAATTCGATTTGCTAGAGTGTGTAGTCATGTAACTGACTTCAACACTCGTAATAAATTATTAACGGCTAAACTTCTTAATCAGGGTTATCGGTACCATAAACTACGCAAAGCCTTTTCAAAATTTTATAGACGCCATTCTGATTTAATTTCGAAATTCAATATTGGACTTAAATCTCTTCTGCAACAAGGTCTATCGGAACCCGAATTTTATGGTGACTTAGTATATAAATTCAGAAAAATATATAACCGCAATGACTTCGGCACCCAATTTCGTAAAATCATTCTTCGATATAAAAAGATTGGGTACAACATGGATATTATACGACAGACTGCATGCATGGTAGTTAACCCAATCACGGTTGGCAACTTTGCTTCCCTCTTTAATTGCACGCCGGTGGGTCAGGCCTCAGATTCTATGACGGCTTCAACGTAAAGGCTTATTGAAAATTAAAGAGATAATGTTGGTTGGTGCCTGATGCTCTGTCTCTGGTCGGGCTCATCGGAGTCTAACTGTTGGTTTTCTTTTGCTCCAGCATTTCAGTGGTTTCTTGCTGTCGAGTCCTCACCGTTGTCTCACCTCTGTGGTTCTTTGATTTCTGTGTTCACGGAGATGTTGCACTGATGAGTTAGGAGGCCTTCATGCGGACTGAATAAATTATTTGTCTAAATCGCAACGGAAGTAAGGGCGAGGATTGTGGCCACGTAAAATCGATTTAAGCCCCCCAGTGGAAATATTCCACTGACCGTTCCAAGGCGGCTCTTCTGTGGCGATTTATTTATGTTGTTGTTTGTTACTTACTGTGTGTATCACTTGTGTCTTTTAATTTTGGATGGCCATATGGCCATTTTGTGGGAAAGTAACTGTCCATATGGCCTTCCTTTGTTTAGGTTTCCATTATCGTCTGGTCGCTTAATGTTTGTATTTCTTTCCCTTTGGTGTCTTTTATGGATGGAGTAAGTTAATTGTATCAATTCCTGATCTTTGTTTTACTTCTACTTTACTAGGTGACTGGGCCCCTTAATTTGCTTAGAATGAGAGGGTGGATAGCTCCATCCAAAATGATGCCAGTGATGGAGCCTCAGCTACAGAAGCTGGTACAGAATTCCACAAAGGTACGGTACGAGGGAAAAAGGTAAACTTATTTGTATTCCCTACAGACACGGGAGGCCGAAAGCGTTTGTTTAAATAAAAGGCTGGTATGGAAAACAGGAGATCATTTGCAAAATATGAGATCCACGATCGTGATAAAAAAAAAGTATAAGGTGATTCGTTTCCGAAAGAACAATATTTTATAAACTACTAAAGAAATAAACTGTTAGACGATAACGTACACTTCAAAAAGTGATAAGTGGTCAATTCTGTAAACTCTGGAGTCACATGAAATGACAAGTTACTAGTCTAATAACGTATATATAATATAATATTCTTTGTGGAGGCATTTACCCAACTGCCACATAAAATGAGTAGTGCTGCTATTTAAGCATAATTCGGTGTATTTAAGAATAAAATGGTTCAAAGTGCATTGGAGAGGAAACAAGGACGGAAGCCTGTACACTTCAAAACGTGAAAAGTGGTCAATTCTGTAAACTCTGGAGTCATATGAAATGACAAGTTACTAGTCTAATAACGTATATTTAATATAATATTCTTTGTGGAGGCATTTACCCAACTGCCACAGAAAATAGCCATAAAATGAGTATTGCTGCTATTTAAGCATAATTCAGTGTATTTAAGAATAAAATTGTTCAAAATGCATTGGAGAGGAAACAGTGATGGAAGCCTGTGTCTGGGTTCCATTCATGAAAGAGGTAATCTTTGCACTTTTCAAAAACATATGGTTTGTTCGGCTTTCATAGTTGAATCTGGAAGCGAAAACTGTTTCGCAAACTTAAAATATTCTTTGTGACTGAACTTTTATTATGCATGAGTAATTTTCATAGATGACCTAAATTTCTATTTGGCAATATTTTTGTTACGTCATAAAGAAAAAAAGGGTTCGGTATTGGTAGCATTGCACTTGATACTGGGAGATGCCGAGATTTATCACTTCTTGACCGAGCGTTTAGTTGCGTTTACCAGGCTTGCTTCCATTGAATACATACCCCATGTTTAATTTCAATAATGAAAATGACAGGTGTAAGGGACTTAAATGATGCATGATATATAACTATATCTGCAAGGTCAACGAAAGTATTGCTGATTTTATATGGTCACCCCTCCTTGAAAAATGTTTTTGATTTACTTCGTTCTAGTCTGTAAACAAACATGGTTGACTGTAACTTGAAAAGGAGTAGCTCAACATGTGGATTTTTTTTCTCATTATCTTGTTTTGGCTTGGGTGGTTCTATAATAAAAGAAAGGTTTGAAAACTTTTGTATGTGTATTTTTTTCGGCGCAGGTAGGTCACCTATTGAAACATTTAGTGTTAAGCTCCCAGATACCCCAGAATATCTAAGAAAGTTATCCCAGCCACTTTTGGCTCAACAAGTAACGACCTCTCTGCCTTCCGTGGCGGTACCAGGGCCCATACGTCCCCGACAGCACAGCTCCCCCTTGCAGAATTACTAAGTGACTGGGCCCCTTAATTTGCTTAGAATGAGAGGGTGGATAGCTCTATCCTAAATGATGCAAGTGATGGAGCCTCAGCTACCGCAGCTGGTACAGAATTCCACAAAGGTACGGTACGAGGGAAAAAGGTAAACTTATATGTATTCCCTACAGACACGGGAGGCCGAAAGCGTTTGTTTAAATAAAAGGCTGGTTTGGAAAACAGGAGATAATTTGCAAAATATGAGATCCACGATCGTGATAAAAAATAGTATTGAGGTGATTCGTTTCCGAAAGAACAATATTTTATAAACTACTAAAGAAATAAACTGTAAGACGATAACGTACACTTCAAAAAGTGATAAGTGGTCAATTCTGTAAACTCTGCAGTCACATGAAATGACAAGTTACTAGTCTAATTACGTATTAATAATATAATATTCTTTGTGGAGGCATTTACCCAACTGCCACAGAAAATAGCCATGAAATGAGTATTGCTGCTATTTAAGCATAATTCGGTGTATTTAAGAATAAAATTGTTCAAATGCATTGGAGAGGAAACAGTGATGGAAGCCTGTACTCTTCAAAAAGTGATAATGTGGTCAACTCTGTAAACTCTGGAGTCACATGAAATGACAAGTTACTAGTCTAATAACGTATATATAATATAATATTCTTTGTGGAGGCATTTACCCAACTGCAACAGAAAATGGCCATAAAATGAGTATTGCTGCTATTTAAGCATAATTCGGTGTATTTAAGAATAACATTGTTCAAAATGCATTGGAGAGGAAACAGTGATGGAAGCCTGTGTCTGGGTTCCATTCATGAAAGAGGTAATCTTTGCACTTTTCAAAAACATATGGTTTGCTCGGCTTTCATAGTTGAATCTGAAAGTGAAAACGTTTTCGCAAACTTAAAATATTCTTTGTGACTGAACTTTCATTATGCATGAGTAAAATATCATATATGACCTAAATTTCTATTTGGCAATATTTTTGTTACGTCATAAAGAAAAAAAGGGTTCGGTATTGGTAGCATTGCACTTGATACTGGGAGATGCCGAAATTTATCACTTCTTGACCAAGCGTTTAGTTACGTTTACCAGGCTGCTTCCACTGAATACACACCCAAAGTTTAATTTCAATAATGAAAATGACAGGTGTAAGGGATTTAAATGATGCATGATATATAAATATATCTGCAAGCTCAACGAAAGCTTTGCTGATTTTATATGGTCATCCCTCCTTGAAAAATGTTTTTTATTTACTTCGTTCTGGTCTGTTCACAAACATGGTTGACTGTAACTTGAAAAGGAGTAGATCAACATGTGGATTTTTTTTTCTCTTTATCTTGTTTTGGCTAGGATGGTTCTATAATAAAAGCAAGGTTTGAAAACTTTTGTATGTGTATTTTTTTCGGCGCAGGTAGTTCACCTATTGAAACATTTAGTGTTAAGCTCCCAGATACCCCAGTATATCTAAGAAAGTTATCCCAGCCACTTTTGGCTCAACAAGTAAAGACCTCTCTGCCTTCCGTGGCGGTACCAGGGCCCATACGTCCCCGACAGCACAGCTCCCCCTTGCAGAGTTACTAGGTGACTGGGCCCCTTAATTTGCTTAGAATGAGAGGGTGGATAGCTCCATCCTAAATGATGCCAGTGATGGAGCCTCAGCTACAGAAGCTGGTACAGAATTCCACAAAGGTACGGTACGAGGGAAAAAGGTAAACTTATATGTATTCCCTACAGACACGGGAGGCCGAAAGCGTTTGTTTAAATAAAAGGCACATTTGGAAAACAGGAGATCATTTGCAAAATATGAGATCCACGATCGTGATAAAAAATAGTATTGAGGTGATTCGTTTCCGAAAGAACAATATTTTATAAACTACTAAAGAAATAAACTGTTAGACGATAACGTACACTTCAAAAAGTGATAAGTGGTCAATTCTGTAAATTCTGGAGTCACATGAAATGACAAGTTACTAGTCTAATAACGTATATATAATATACTTTTCTTTGTGGAGGCATTTACCCAACTGCCACAGAAAATAGCCATAAAATGAGTATTGCTGCTATTTAAGCATAATTCGGTGTATTTAAGAATAAAATTGTTCAAAATGCATTGGAGAGGAAAAAGTGATGGAAGCCTGTACACTTCAAAAAGTGAAAAGTGATCAATTCTGTAAACTCTGGAGTCAAATGAAATGACAAGTTACTAGTCTAATAACGTATATATAATATAATACTCTTTGTGGAGACATTTACCAAACTGCGACAGAAAATAGCCATGACATGAGTATTGCTGCTATTTAAGCATAATTTGGTGTATTTAAGAATAACATTGTTCAAAATGCATTGGAGAGGAAACAGTGATGGAAGCCTGTGTCTGGGTTCCATTCATGAAAGAGGTAATCTTTGCACTTTTCAAAAACATATGGTTTGCTCGGCTTTCATAGTTGAATCTGGAAGCGAAAACTTTTTCGCAAACTTAAAATATTCTTTGTGACTGAACTTTAATTATGCATGAGTAAATTATCATATATGACCTAAATTTCTATTTGGCAATATTTTTGTTACTTCATATAGAAAAAAAGGGTTCGGTATTGGTAGCATTGCACTTGATACTGGGAGATGCCGAAATTTATCACTTCTTGACCGAGCGTTAAGTTGCGTTTACCAGGCTTGCTTCCACTGAATACACACCATATGTTTAATTTCAATAATGAAAATGACAGGTGTGAGGGACTTAAATGATGCATGATTTTTGTTTGTTTGATTTGAGGTTTAACGTCCCCGTCAACACTGTAAAGGTCATTTTGGAGACGTTGCTTCCAATTTTGTGGGACTTTTACCCGACATTGAGATGAAATGACATATCAAGCCCTGTCGCCCAATGAAACCAATAGGGTTTATTAGCATGGACGGTCCACCTCGCACCGCGGTTCCTGGACAGGCTTAGATCCTCTAAGCGGTTTACCAGTACTAGTGTGCGGGCCGGATTCAGCTCTGCGTGGAAGCATCATGCAGCCCATATATTTCTTCAAGCCCCTATGGGCGGGGGCTAAAATGATGCATGATATATAAATATATCTGCAAGCTCAACGAAAGTATTGCTGATTTTATATGGTCACCCCTCCTTGAAAAATGTTTTTATTTACTTCGTTCTAGTCTGTAAACAAATATGGTTGACTGTAACTTGAAAAGGAGAAAATCAACATGTGGATTTTTTTCTCATTATCTTATTTTGGCTAGGATGGTTCTATAATAAAGGAAAGGTTTGAAAACTTTTGTATGTGTATTTTTTTCGGCGCAGGTAGGTCACCTATTGAAACATTTAGTGTTAAGCTCCCAGATACCCCAGTATATCTACGAAAGTTATCCCAGCCACTTTTCGCTCAACAAGTAAAGACCTCTCTGCCTTCCGTGGCGACCAGGGCCCATACGTCCACGACAGCACAGCTCCCACTTGCAGAATTACTAGGTGACTGGGCCCCTTAATTTGCTTAGAATGAGAGGGTGGATAGCTCCATCCTAAATGATGCCAGTGATGGAGCCTCAGCTACAGAAGCTGGTACAGAATTCCACAAAGGTACGGTACGAGGGAAAAAGGTAAACTTATATGTATTCCCTACAGACACGGGAGGCCGAAAGCGTTTGTTTAAATAAAAGGCTGGTTTGGAAAACAGGAGATCATTTGCAAAATATGAGATCCACGATCGTGATAAAAAATAGTATTGAGGTGATTCGTTTCCGAAAGAACAATATTTTATAAACTACTAAAGAAATAAACTGGTAGACGATAACGTACACTTCAAAAAGTGGTGTGGTCAATTCTGTAAACTCTGGAGTCACATGAAATGACAAGTTACTAGTCTAATAACGTATATATTATATAATATTCTTTGTGGAGGCATTTACCCAACTGCCACAGAAAATAGCCATGAAATGAGTATTGCTGCTATTTAAGCATAATTCGGTGTATTTAAGAATAAAATTGTTCAAAATGCATTGAAGAGGAAACAGTGCTGGAAGCCTGTACACTTCAAAAAGTGCTAAGTGGTCAATTCTGTAAACTCTGGAGTCACATGAAATGACAAGTTACAAGTCTAATAACGTATATATAATATAATATTCTTTGTGGAGGCATTTACCCAACTGCCACAGAAAATAGCCATAAAATGAGTATTGTTGCTATTTAAGCATAATTCGGTGTATTTAAGAATACAGTTGTTCAAAATGCATTGGAGAGGAAACAGTGATGGAAGCCTTTGTCTGGGTTCCATTCATGAAAGAAGTAATCTTTGCACTTTTCAAAAACATATGGTTTGCGCGGCTTTCATAGTTGAATCTGGAAGCGAAAACTTTTTCGCAAACTTAAAATATTCTTTGTGACTGAACTTTTATTATGCATGAGTAAATTATCATATATGACCTAAATTTCTATTTGGCAATATTTTTGTTACGTCATAAAGAAAAAAAGGTTCGGTATTGGTAGCATTGCACTTGATACTGGGAGATGCCGAAATTTATCACTTCTTGACCGAGCGTTTAGTTGCTTTTACCAGGCTTGCTTCCACTGAATACACACCCCATGTTTAATTTCAATAATGAAAATGACAGGTGTGAGGGACTTAAATGATACATGATATATAAATATATCTGCAAGCTCAACGAAAGTATTGCTGATTTTAAATGGTCACCCCTCCTTGAAAAATGTTTTTATTTACTTCGTTCTAGTCTGTAAACAAACATGGTTGACTGTAAGTTGAAAAGGAGGAGGTCAACATGTGGATTTTTTTTTCTCATTATCTTGTTTTGGCTAGGATGGTTCTATAATAAAAGCAAGGTTTGATAACTTTTGTATGTGTATTTTTTTCGGCGCAGGTAGGTCACCTATTGAAACATTTAGTGTTAAGCTCCCAGATACCCCAGTATATCTAAGAAAGTTATCCCAGCCACTTTTGGCTCAACAAGTAAAGACCTCTCTGCCTTCCGTGGCGGTTTTGTTTGTTTGTTTGTATTGGAGTTTAACGGCCCAGTCAACACTATTTAGGTCATTTTTGAGCCGGTCAGTTTACCTATCAACATTTTCCTGGGCAGGCTTATACGTAAGCGGTTAACCAGTTCAGTGCACATTCTTTCGCCAGAAACTGACAACTGCCCTTCTTGAATCAGCGGAAGAGAGAGAATGACCGTAGAAAAGATTTCATGATCAATCTCCACGAAAGAATGTTGCCGATCCCGGCGGGAGTCGAACCCACGTCCTCCTGATCACCAGTCAGACGCGCATCCGACTGAGCCACTGAGGCCGGCAAACTTTCGTGGCGGTACCAGGGCCCATACGTCCCCGACAGCACAGCTTCCCCCTGCAGAGTTAGTAGTTGACTGGGCCCCTTAATTTGCTAAGAATGAGAGGGTGGATAGCTTCATCCTAAATGATGCCAGTGATGGAACCTCAGCTACAGAAGCTGGTACAGAATTCCACAAAGGTACGGTACGAGGGGAAAAGGTAAACTTATATGTATTCCCTACAGACACGGGAGGCCGAAAGCGTTTGTTTAAATAAAAAGCTGGTTTTGAAAACAGGAGATCATTTGCAAAATATGAGATCCACGATCGTGATAAAAACTAGTATTGAGTTGATTCGTTTCCGAAAGAACAATATTTTATAAACTACTAAAGAAATATACTGTTAGACGATAACGTACACTTCAAAAAGTGATAAGTGGTCAATTCTGTAAACTCTGGAGTCACATGAAATGACAAGTTACTAGTCTAATAACGTATATATAATATTCTTTGTGGGGGCATTTACCCAACTGCCACAGAAAATAGCCATAAAATGAGTATTGCTGCTTTTTAAGCATAATTCGGTTTATTTAAGAATAAAATTGTTCAAAATGCATTGGAGAGGAAACAGTGATGGAAGTCTGTACACTTCAAACAGTGATAAGTGGTCAATTCTGTAAACTCTGGAGTCACATGAAATGACAAGTTACAAGTCTAATAACGTATATATAATATTATATTCTTTATGGAGGCATTTACCCAACTGCCACAGAAAAGAGCCATAAAATGAGTATAGCTGCTATTTAAGCATAATTCGGTGTATTTAAGAATAAAATTGATCAAAATGCATTGGAGAGGAAACAGTGATGGAAAGTAGAAGTAAAACAAAGATCAGGAATTGCTACAATTAACTTACTCCACCCATAAAAGACACCAAAGGGAAAGAAATACAAACATTAAGCGACCAGACCATAATGGAAACCTAAACAAAGGAAGGCCATAAGGACAGTTACTTTCCCACAAAATGGCCATATGGCCATCCGAAACCAAAAGACACAAGTGATACACACAGTAAGTAACAAACAACAACATAAATAAATCGCCACAGAAGAGCCGCCTTGGAACGGTCAGTGGAAGATTTCCACTGGGGGGCTTAAATCGATTTTACGTGGCCACAATCCTCGCCCTTACTTCCGTCGCGATTTAGACAAATAATTTGTTCAGTCCGCATGAAGGCCTCCTAACTCATCAGTGCAACATCTCCGTGAACACAAAAATCAAAGAACCACAGAGGTGAGACAACGGTGAGGACTCGACAGCAAGAAACCACTGAAATGCTGGAGCAAAAGAAAACCAACAGTTAGACTCCAATGAGCCCGACCAGAGACAGAGCATCAGGCACCAACCGACATTATCTCTCTAATTTTCAATAAGCCTTTACGTTGGAGCCGTCATAGAATCTGGGGCCTGACCCACCGGCGTGCAATTAAAGAGGGAAGCAAAGTTGCCAACCGTGATTGGGTTTACTACCATGCATGCAGTCTGTCGTATAATATCCATGTTGTACCCAATCTTTTTATATCGCAAAACGATTTTACGAAATTGGGTGCTGAAGTCATTGCGGTTATATATTTTTCTGAATTTATATACTAAGTCACCATAAAATTCGGGTTCCGATAGACCTTGTTGCAGAAGAGATTTAAGTCCAATATTGAATTTTGAAATTAAATCAGAATGGCGTCTATAAAATTTTGAAAAGGCTTTGCGTAGTTTATGGTACCGATAACCCTGATTAAGGAGTTTAGCCGTTAATAATTTATTACGAGTGTTGAAGTCAGTTACATGACTACACACTCTAGCAAATCGAATTAATTGCGAAATATAAACGCCATAGGATGGCGCACGAGGAACATCACCATCCAAAAAAGGAAAATTTACAATCTCAAAATCAAAGTCATCGCGTTTATCATAAATTTTGCACGAAACAAATCCATCTACAATAGATAGATGTAAATCCAAAAACGGGGCCTCGGTATCAGAAGAATTTGCTTTATTTAACTGAAGTTCTAGGGGGTAAATCTGACTGATCAAACCATCAAAATAGGTATTATCAATATTTAATAAATCATCTAAATATCTAGAAGTAGAGCTAAAAGCTTCAATAATTTCAGATTGGTTATCAATGGAAAGCGACAAAATGAAGTCTCTTTCATAACAATACAAGAACAGATCAGCCACAAGAGGTGCGCAATTAGTACCCATCGGAATACCCACAATTTGTCTAAATAACTTAGTACCGAATCTAATATAAATATTGTCAAGTAGAAAGGTGAGGGCATCACACACTTTCTGACATGACCAAAGTGTATAATTCTTATGCTCTTTAGAAGTGAAAAATGCATTTCTGACATTACAAGCAAGATAGAGAGAATCTTCTCTGTGAAAAGCCCATTCAATTAAATCATTAAGCTTTTCTTTTATAAGATTATGAGGAAGTGTAGTGTAAAGAGTGGAAAAATCGTAGGTAGACAGACTAGAAGCACGAAAATGTCTAGATTTCAATTTATTTAAAACCTCATTCGAATTTTTTATAGACCAAAACAGATTTCTTCCTGATCTTTCAAAGACTTTATCACAATATTTAATTACATGCGTTTTAATAGCAGTAAGACAGGAAGTTAATAATTTAGAAAGTTCAGTGGTAGTGCAAGAGCTAGAATTTGCAATAAACCGTGCTTTGTAAGGTTTTTTATGAAGTTTTGGTAACCAGTATAGCGTAGGAAGCTTGTCTTGGCCTTCGTTAACACACACAGCAAACTTGGTGGCTGAAAGACAAACATGTTTATCTACTATAGATCTCTCTTCAGCTAAAGGCTGAAGTTCATAGGCCTTAGTACCACCAAGCTCCTGCTTAAGCGTGTTAACATAGTGGAGCCGTCATACAACGACGACGTTGTTAGCGGCCTTGTCTGCAGGGGCCAAAACAAACTTCTTATGAAATTCTTGAATACCTTGTTTAAGATGACGTAAAGACGTCTTGGGCTTAGGAGGTAATAAGTTAGTATTTTGAGAATAGAAAGAAATGCGTTTATTCACTAGTTTTAAAATGCTAAGTTTCCAGTCCTTAAGGGCTTTATGCTCAACATACTCTCGCTTACACCATCGATTACCGAATTCATTCAAGGAAGCAGCGATTTCATCTCTACATTTACTGAAATCAATTTTAGAAGGAAACCGATATTTCGGTCCTTTAGAAATTATATTCCTTATCCTAGAATCAGGAAGCCTGTCTCTGGGTTACATTCATGAAAGGGGTAATCTTTGCACTATTCAAAAACATATGGTTTGCTCGGCTTTCATAGTTGAATCTGGAAGCGAAAACTTTTTCGCAAACTTAAAATATTCTTTGTGACTGAACTTTTATTATGCATGAGTGAATTTTCATATATGACCTAAATTTCTATTTGGCAAATTATTTGTTACTTCATAAAGAAAAAAAGGGTTCGGTATTGGTAGCATTGCACTTGATACTGGGAGATGCCGAAATTTATCACTTCTTGACCGAGCGTTTAGTTGCGTTTACAAGGCTTGCTTCCACTGAATACATACCCCATGTTTAATTTCAATAATGAAAATGACAGGTGTAAGGGACTTAAATGGTGTATGATATATAAATATATCTGCAAGCTCAACGAAAGTATTGCTGATTTTAAATGGTCACCCCTCCTTGAAAAATGTTTTATTTACTTCGTTCTAGTCTGTAAACAAACATGGTTGACTGTAACTTAAAAAGGAGTAGGTCAACATGTGGATTTTTTTCTCATTATCTTGTTTTGGCTAGGATGGTTCTATTATAAAAGAAAGGTTTGAAAAATTTGTATGTGTATTTTTTTCGGCGCAGGTAGGTCACCTATTGAAACATTTAGTGTTAAGCTCCCAGATACCCCAGTATATCTAAGAAAGTTATCCCAGCCACTTTTGGCTCAACAAGTAAAGACCTCTCTGCCTTCCGTGGCGGTACCAGGGCCCATACGTCCCCGACAGCACAGCTCCCCCTTGCAGAATTACTAGGTGACTGGGCCCCTTAATTTGCTTAGAATGAGAGGGTGGATAGCTCTATCCTAAATGATGCCAGTGATGGAGCCTCAGCTACAGAAGCTGGTACAGAATTCCACAAAGGTACGGTACGAGGGAAAAAGGTAAACTTATATGTATTCCCTACAGAGATGGGAGGCCGAAAGCTTTTGTTTAAATAAAAGGCTGGTTTGGAAAACATGAGATCATTTGCAACATATGAGATCCACGATCGTGATAAAAAATAGTATTGAGGTGATTCGTTTCCGAAAGAACAATATTTTATTAACTACTAAAGAAATAAACTGTTAGACGATAACGTACACTTCAAAAAGTGATAAGTGGTCAATTCTGTAAACTCTGGAGTCACATGAAATGACAAGTTACTAGTCTAATAACGTGTATATAATATAATATTCTTTGTGGAGGCATTTACCCAACTGCCACAGAAAATAGCCATAAAAATGAATATTGCTGCTATTTAAGCATAATTCGGTGAATTTAAGAATAAAATTGTTCAAAATGCATTGGAGAGGAAACAGTGATGGAAGCCTGTACACTTCAAAAAGTGAAAAGTGGTCAATTCTGTAAACTCTGGAGTCACATGAAATGACAAGTTACTAGTCTAATAACGTATATATAATATAATATTCTTTGTGGAGGCATTTACCCAACTGCCACAGAAAATAGCCTTAAGAATAAAATTGTTCAAAATGCATTAGAGAGGAAACAGTGATGGAAGCCTGTCTCTGTGTTCCCTTCATGAATGAGGTAATCTTTTCACTTTTCAAAAACATATGGTTTGCTCGGCTTTCATAGTTGAATCTGGAAGCGAAAACCTTTTCGCAAACTTTAAATATTCTTTGTGACTGAATTTTTATTATGCATGAGTACATTATCATATATGACCTAAATTTCTATTTGGGGAATATTTTTGTTACGTCATAAAGAAAAAAAAAGAGTTCGGTATTGGTAGCATTGCACTTGATACTGGGAGATGCCGAAATTTATCACTTCTTGACCGAGCGTTTAGTTGCGTTTACCAGGCTTGCTTCCACTGAATACATACCCCATGTTTAATTTCAATAATGAAAATGACAGGTGTAAGGGACTTAAATGATGCATGATATATAAATATATCTGCAATCTCAACGAAAGTATTGCTGATTTTATATGGTCTCCCCTCCTTGCAAAATGTTTTTGATTTACTTCGTTCTAGTCTGTAAACAAACATGGTAGACTGTAACTTGAAAAGGAGTAGTCAACATGTGGATTTTTTTCCTCATCTTGTTTTGGCTAGGATGGTTCTATAAGAAAAGCAAGGTTTGAAAACTTTTGTATGTGTATTTTTTTCGGCGCAGGTAGGTCACCTATTGAAACATTTAGTGTTAAGCTCCCAGATACCCCAGTATATCTAAATTAGTTATCCCAGCCACTTTTGGCTCAACAAGTAAAGACCTCTCTGCCTTCCGTGGCGGTACCAGGGCCCATACGTCCCCGACAGCACAGCTCCCCCTTGCAGAGTTACTAGGTGACTGGACCCCTTAATTTGCTTAAAATGAGAGGGTTGATAGCTCCACCCTAAATGATGCCAGTGATGGAGCCTCAGTACAGAATTCCACAAAGGTACGGTACGAGAGAAAAAGCTAAACTTATATATATTCCCTACAGACACGGGAGGCCGAAAGCGTTTGTTTAAATAATTTGGAAAACAGGAGATCATTTGCAAAATATGAGATCCACGATCGTGATAAAATGAGTATTGAGGTGATTCGTTTCCGAAAGAACAATATTTTATAAACTACTAAAGAAATAAACTGTTAGACGATAACGTACACTTCAAAAAGAGATAAGTGGTCAATTCTGTAAACTCTGGAGTCACATGAAATGACAAGTTACTAGTCTAATAACGTATATATAATATAATATTCTTTGTGGAGGCATTTACCCAACTGCCACACAAAATAGCCATGAAATGAGTATTGCTGCTATTTAAGCATAATTCGGTGTATTTAAGAATAACATTGTTCAAAATGCATTGGAGAGGAAACAGTGATGGAAGCCTGTGTCTGGGTTCCATTCATGAAAGTAGTAATCTTTGCACTTTTCAAAAACATATGGTTTGCTCGGCTTTCATAGTTGAATCTGGAAGCGAAAACTT